>CM022955.1:53286027-53563888 GCA_012931725.1 Litsea cubeba
TCTTGTAGTCCTAGTGTGGTGGTGCAGTTTCGAACGTACAACCTTAAGGCAAGCCGTGGTCCTAGAATAATTGAGCTATCCCTTTATCAATGAGAGTTGTGAGCATCTGTTTGTTTATATGGAGACCTCGTGAGTAAAAGTGGACTCATGAGGAATCTGGATCCTCTGAGTGGGTCTACACACCCGGACGGGCCTTAATTGTTAGTGGCTTTATTTGCACGGTGGGGGGGTCAAATGTTTGATGGCTTGGATGATGACAAGTGTTCCACATGGGATGACCATCTATCTAGGCATGGTTTTACCAAAACCTGCACCGTCTGATTTTTTTGATTGAATATGATGGCTTTGCTTTCTTTGTCGTTTCTCTTGGATTTAGGGGTTTATTTCAGAAAAAAATTCAAGATTTAACTCACAAAAACATCCTATGAAAGTTTGACTATTTATCATGTTTGGCAACCAAATCATTATAATTTCTCACTAATTTTGCCTGAGGGTTTGGAAAACCCGTATTTGGCAACATAAATCTTTAAGATTTTAAAGACTAACGAAATCCTTTGATTTCAAAATATGACTACCAATATTGAATTTGAGAATCCTCGGACCTTTTTCCAAAATGAGAAAATCTTCAGTTTTGCAGATTTTTACATTTATATTAATTTTATAGACTGAGGGCCTATTCGGATGCACAAGAAAATACAGTAGTATTTTATAGAATATAATCTTAAGAAAATATAAAGAAAAGATCATTTTCTTTCAAAAAACTCGATAATTCTTTTATAGCTCTCTCCTGTAGAAAACTTTCTACAATATAAAAATTTTAAAACGAGGCTTACTAAAGAACTATACCAAATTTATCATAATGTACTTGCTTTTATGTATGGTAAAGTAAAGTACAGGTAAATCTCACATCATGGTAAAGGTGAGGTAAAATAAAGGTGAATAAAAGCGTAAGGTGAAGTAGAGAATATGGTGAAGTGAATTGGGAGAGAGTGTTAAAGAAGTTTCCTTTTGTTTGACTTTACTTTATCACACTTTACTGTGGTTTATATGGTAAAGAAAAAGTGACTTGTAATAAAGTTTATGGTAAAAAAGTGACGGCTAGACTTTACTCTACCGCACTATTTTTTCATCTAAACATGAGTGGAGAGATAATATGTTACATCTAGGTCAAGGCATGTTTGTTTATATATGTGGTCAAGTAAAATAAATGTTGATGTCAAATCATGGTAAAAGATGAGCTAAAGTAATGTAAGATGAAATATATGGTGAAGTATAGTAGGAGAAAGAGAGTTGTAAAGTAGTTGCCCTTTGTATATAGTTTACTTTTCTACCCTTTACATAGTTTTATGTCATAAAAGAAAAGTGACTTACGGTAATGAACTTTACTTTACCATACAATCTTTTCGTCTAGGCATGGAGAATTTCATATGCATTAAGTATTTAATAAAAAAATATTCTAATAATGAATTTCACCACGATCAATAACATTACTTGTTGCTATTTTGGATTTTTAAAATATATATTAAAATCATAGTATCTTCCAAAAAAACGTAATTTAAAATCCATAATACTCTTCAAAATTTGCCAAACGGCAAAAATATTACACTATTCTATTCTATATCATTTTGTTCTTATAATATTTAAATTTGTAAATATTATGTTCTGTAAACATCCAAATGGCCAAATGTCGGGTCCCATCCCATCTGTTTGATGTAGGGGTGTCAAAGGGCTGGGCCGGGCCTAGGATTGTCCTTACCCTACCCTTGATATTTGCAGGGCCAGGCCTTGGCGGGCCAAAGCCCTCAGAGGGCTTGCACTACTTATGCCCTTACCCTACCCTCACGTAGGGCTGTCCATCCAGCCCTTCAATGAGGGGGCCCAACCCAGCTCGTCCCACAAAAGCCCTTAAAGCGAGGGCTTCTCTTTCTTGTCATAAGGCTCGAGGATAGCATAGGTCCTAAAGCCCGAGGATAGCATAGGGCCCTATTTTGAAAAGCCGACAATCTTGAGAACCGAGCTAGGGCTTGACTCATCCAGCCTGAGGGGCCCTGGCCCGGATGTAAATTCTTGAAAAGTTTTTATAAAGCTACTTTAAAATCTTCAATAATTAAGTACCCATCTATTCATTTATGCTTACCAGAAGTGATTAGAACACATAGTTTATTGGTACAAAAGTTAGATAATATAGATATCTTTTGTAGAAACATGGCATGAAAAAATGAAGAAATTTCTTAATAAATATTGAAAGCATTATAATAAAGTATTTGAACTGGCCATACTCCTTGATCCTCAACATAAGTTGTTGTATTTAGAGTATGCTTTTAGGAAAGTTATATGGATAAAGTGACGATTATGAGTATTCATTAGGGTAGGGGTAATTTAGGCTTGCTGTAAAAGTTTACAGGCTTTTGCTCGCTTAGGCTCAGCCAGCACATGTGAGTGTGGGATAAGCACTTACCTCGGCCCGACCCTGCCTGGCATTTTGACAGCCCTACCCTAAAAGTGTTAAGGCCGGGCCAAGGCAGGGCTCCGGGCCTTGAAAGGAAAAAAAACTATTTTTTTTTTGTTTTACATTGTTACCAAGCATCGAGCATCAACAGAGCGCAATCTTGTCTAACCTCTAGTGCGAAGGGATCACTAAGAAAATAGTTAGAGAATAGAAGCTCTCTCTAAAAACTTTCTTTTATTGGAGAAAAGCATACATGCTTTGGCGACTTAGGTTCTAGGCCTACTTTTTTTTTTGTCAAAGAAAGAAAATGGTTAAAGAGTTTGTTTTATCTCACATGTTTCACAAAAATTTCCATGTACCAAATCATTCTAAGAGAGTATTTTCTTTGAGAAATTTAAACCATTTACATTCAGCTACCCTTTATGAATTGACATTACTTTCAGTTTAACACTGATATGACTATTAAATGTTCTTGGCAATCACAAAAAATAAATGCACTTAAGAAATTACTTTTATTTTTAGACTATAAAAAATTGAGAGTTATAATCATCTAATTAAAAGGTATTCGGATCACCTCATATCCTTGAAGTTCCATGCACATACAAACTACCTTTATAAACTGGTTGACATCCCAAGTCACTATATTAAGGAAAAAGTCTATCCTTACTAACAGGAGTATACCCCCTTTTGCACTAGCAAGAATATATAAAAATAATTTGAAAAAACCTAAATAAGAAATAATAAAACTAGAAGATAGGGATAGAGAGCAACCGTGCAACACTTATTGCTTTTATATTAAGTATAATACAGAATTTTAATAATTAAATAGAGAATAAATGAACCATGTATGTGTGTATTGGTTTTTTGTGCATCTTGTAATGGATATGAGGCTATGAAATTGCATTTATATCCACATTTTTATTACTGCTAAGTGATCGTTATAAGGGCATTTTAGTATATATGTACATATATAAATAAAGAAAAGTAGGAGGGTAAGGTTCAGAGCTGGGCCGAGCTAGTACTGTCCAAGCCCAGCCCTTAAATTTTAGTGCCTGTAAAAATTGCCCAAGTCTGGTCCTAGGGTTTTTCTTAGAAACATAAGCCCCCGTTTTAAGGGTTTTTTGAGGGCCATGCCTGGTTGGGCCCTTTGTCTCAGGGCCAAATTGACAGGCCTAGTTTGATTGTCTCTTGTGTCCTACATGTGCAGGAGATCAAGTTTCCATGTTATGAAATCTTCATTTAATCCGATAAGTCCTCACATATGCATATGTGGATTTGTTAGTGGCTTAGAAACCTCCTATTAAATTGGGCAATTGGATTCTTTTCAACCCGATTTTATTTTAAGAGGATTTTTTTCAAAAGAATAACTTTATGTGATCACTGCACCGAACATGAAATTTAGCCTAACTCACACCAAACAGGGAATCCGTATAGAAAAATCAACTTTTTTTTTTACCAATTTTTTTGTGTGGTCGACGTGACCTTCATTTTCTGTGTTAAGGGTGGTCGACGGCGACCCTCGCTATAACAAGTGAGAGTCGTCGTTAACCCTGAGCAGGCATAAACTTTTCATCTTCTTCCTTCTTCCTCTCTTCCCTAAACCCAATTCAATGATGGAGAAAAAACCGCCCAAGCACTTTTGAGAATCCCTTTCCTCTCTTTCAAGAAAGCTCCGTCGGTATCTTCATAGAAGAAAAACTGCTCCAAGCACTTATCCTTTTCCTCTCTCTCTTTATTCTATCTCTTCCTTTTTCCTCCTTGCCGAGTTGAAATCTCAGGGTATAGAGACCCGAGAGAAAGTGGATAAATTCCACTTGTGTTTGAGGGGTTACAGAAAATGGGATTTCACAAAGTTTCTTTCTACCTCAAATTGTTGTTACTTTCTCAGTCCTCTTACAGCTTTGAGTAATGATCATCTTAGAGGACTATCGAAAGCAGAAGAAACACCAAAACAGAGCCTTAAACATGAAAAAAAAATCAGAGTAAGGTAAACATGATGATCATAATTAAACATGCATAAAGATTTTCTATTTGCAGGGACCTTCCATATCAGGTCCCTCATGTCCCTGCAAATAGCACCCAAATCGAGAGCCATCACTATTCCCATGGATTGCAAATCGAAGCAAACACCTCAAGTCCCTTGCCAAAAGCACTACCACACATTATCACCATCACCGAACACACTTGAATCAGACGCCAATCTCCTTTCATCTCCAACTTTACCATAACCCAAGACCCTCACACCTTTCCATCATTTTTAATCTAAAAAAAACCCCCCACATCTTTCCAGCATTTTTATCATCTACTAACCCCATCCCCTATCCAACTTTGCCCAACCTTATTCCTCTATCATTGAATTGGGTTTTTGAGGAAGAGAGGAAGAATGAAGAAGATGAAGAGTTTATGCATTCTCAGGGTCGACGACGACCCTCAACACAAACAATGAAGATCAACGTCGACAACACGCCTGTCCCTCTTCCTCGCCTGCACGCACACCGCCCTGAACCCATCTCCCCTTTCGCCTGCGCATGCCCTGAACATCTCCCCTTTCGCCTGCGCATGCCCTGAACCCATCTCCCCTTTCCCCCTGAACCCGTCTCCTTTTCTTTCTTTCTTCCCTTTCTTCTTTTTCTCTCTTCTCCCCATCTTCACCCGTCTCCTTTTCTTTTTCTTTCCCTTTCTTCTTTTTCTCTTCTTCTCCATCTTCTTCTCCCCTTCTCTTCTCCCCTTTTTCTTCACACTTCCTCTCTCCCTACACCCCACCTGCGCTTCTTCTCTTCACTCAGCCCCACTACACACTGCCACTGCACCTACACGCTCCCTGCGCACCTTTCTTTTCTCTCTTCGTCTCTCTTTCTTTTTCTTTCTTTTCCTCCCCTCCTTTCTTCTCCATGTCCCTCTTCCTCGCCTGCACGCACACCGCCCTGAACCCATCTCCCCTTTCGCCTGCGCATGCCCTGAACCCATCTCCCCTTTCCCCTGAACCCGTCTCCTTTTCTTTCTTTCTATCCCTTTTTTTTCTTTTTCTCCATCTTCTTCTCCCCCATCTTCACCGTCTCCTTTTCTTTCTTTCCCTTTCTTCGTTCTCTCTTCTCCATCTTCTTCTCCCCCATCTTCACCGCCCTTTTCTTTCTTTCTTTCCCTTTTTCTTTTCTTCTTCTCCATCTTCTTCCATCTTCTTCTCCCCTTCTTCTCTCATCCTCTCTCCCTACACCCCACTGCTTCTTCTCCTCACTCAGCCCCACTTCACACTGCCACCTGCACCTGCACGCTGCTACACTCCCTTTCTCTCTTCTCCTCTTCCTCCTTCTTCTTCCACTACACCACACCTGCTTCCTCACACACACACTCCCTTTCCTCTCTTCCCTCTCTTCTCCTCTTCCTCCTCTCTCTTCCACTACACCACACCTGCACTTCCTCACACGCACAGAACCCATCCCCTCCAATATTCCAGGACTCAGCCCCACTACACACTGCCACCTGCACCTGCACGTTCTACACTCCCTTTCCTCTCTTCCCTCTCTCTCTTCCTCCTCCTCTTCTTCCATTGCACCACACCTGTGCACTTCCTCACACGCACACTCCCTTTCCTCTCTTCCCTCTCTTCTCCTCTTCCTCCTCCTTCTTCTTCCACTACACCACACCTGTTCACTTCCTCACATGCGCAGAACCCATCCCCTCCAATATTCCAGGCATTCTCTCTCCGGATCTCATCACCCTCTCCCACTCATCATCTCCATCCAGATCTCATCCCCATCTCCCTCTATCATCTCCATCTCACAGCCCCCTGCAAAGATCCCTCTCTTCGGCCATCTCCTTCAAGGCAGCGCCAATCGCCTCTCCATCATCTTCGCGTAGATTGCAACTTCCTCTCACCCTCAGACTCCTGAACCAGGTAGGCTCTCCATCTTCTTCTTCCTCCCACGCTTGCCCTGCACTTCCACCTACATCACCACCACACACTGCACACCACCGTACACACAGCACACCACCGCACACACAGCATCACGTTGAACCCATCTCCTCCATCTGCATTACCTCTCTGCACACCACCGCACAAACTGCATCACCTCACCCTGCACTTCCACATACATCACCACTGCACCACCCTGCACCTCGCCTGCCGTTGCATCATCTTCTCTTCTTCTACATCTTCTTCTTTCCACCCACGCTCACTCCTGCATGCATACATCTCCACCGCGTCCCCCTCTCTATCTCCTTCTTCTTTCTTTTTCCCGGCGCGCACCGCACCTGCACATGCACCTTGCAACCTGCCGTTTGCATCATATTTTCTTCTCCCCCCCCCCACGCTCACCCTGCATGCAGTCATCTCCATCGCCTCCCCTCTCTATCTCCTTCTTCTTCTTTTTCCAAACGCACCGCACCTGCACCTCGCCTGCCGTTGCATCATCTTTTCTTCTTTTCCATCTTCTTCTCCCCCCACGCTCACCCTGCATGCAGACATCTCCATCTCATCCCCTCTCTATCTCCTTCTTCTTCTTTTTCCAAACGCACCGCACCTGCACCTGCACCTGAGCCTGCATCATCTTCTCTTCTTCTTCTCTTCTTCCCCATCTTCTTCTTCCTCCCACGCTCAGGTTGCACTCCCACCTGCATCACCGCCGCAAACACTGCATCACCTCCCATCTCTTTCTCTTTCTTCTTCCTTTTCCTACTTCCCTGCACTTCCACACCGCACCTGCACCTGAGCCTGCATCATCTTCTCTTCTTCCCCATCTTCTTCTTCCTCCCACGCTCAGGTTGCACTCCCACCTACATCACCTCCCATCTCTTTCTCCTTTCTTCTTCCTTTTCCTACTTCCGTGCACTTCCACACCGCACCTGCACCTAAGCCTGCATCTTCTTCTCTTCTTCCCCATCTTCTTCTTCCTCCCACGCTCAGGTTGCACTTCCACCTGCACCCACTGCACACACTGCACCTGGGTGTCCGACCATTGTGGGACCCAAAGTATATGTGTTTAATCTGTGGGTGGTGCCCAGTGGGACCCACCATCCATGCACCCATATGCATCACCTCCCCTCTCTTTCTCCTTCTTCTTCTTTTTCCATCATTCCCTGCACTTGCGGATATTTATGACTTATGGTTATGGATGAATATTGACAGACGTGCTGGGATTTCTACTTGAGGCGTTTAGAGAAGCTCATCAAATTATTTTAATCTTCACATAATAAGGTAATATATTATAATTTTTTATAATATGAGATGTTAATTCTTTTCACTTTTCAATCCATTCTCAATTTTCTTTTATTACTGTTTTTGATTTTATAGAGATGGAGTAACAAAAAAAAATGCCCATTTAATAATTATTCAACAGATGGTTTCCTTTCTACCTTATTCAAAGTGTAGTAGCCCGTTAGCCCTGGGCTAAGTTTCACCTTATTGAAATTGGCCTCACCATGAGATTAGCCACATATAAATAAATACATAATAAAATAGAATAAAATCATGCGCAGCCTCATCATGGGCCGTATTCACATAATTCTATGAGACAATGCCTAAAAGATCTTGATTCTTTCCTAATAACCCCACAGATTATTAAACCAATTTTTATGAATCCAAATTAACTTTCACTCCATAGAAATTGGCCCACTTAAAACTTTTATAATCTAGCACTTAGACTCCTCATTTATGGGGTCCACACTAATCTTCGTAAAAACTTTTAATCTAAAACAAGTGTTTTATGACCACTCTATCCAAAGTAAGTGTTTTATGACCATAAAAGTATTCACGGGACCCATTTACTAATATTATATTCTACCATTTTTATGGAACATTATTCATCTATATATACTTTATTTTTGTTTTATATATATTCTATGTTCTGTTTATTGAAACATTGTCAATACGGGATCACATCCCTTCTATTAACTTCTAATACATTAGTTACATATTTCACCCCTTTACTTATCAATTGATTTAAAATTTTAATTATTTTACATGGAAAGAAAAGTTTTAAATTTTGAACTCAGCAGATGAAGCTTATGGGCCCTGGTTGGGCCAACATTCCCGAAAGTTTTCTATAACTTAGTGTTGTTAGTTTTTTTTTTTTTTTAATTCCTAACCACTAGGCCAGCACCTTATCATTATGAGACCACCTAATCGGTTCGAATATTTTATCTTTGCCTTACTCCTTCCACTTAATTTGATGATACCTCATATATTAAGTGGGCCTTTATTTTAAGTGACACATATTTATATATGTTCAGGATGGATAAACTTAACTATTCGTTAGTCAATCTTTGAGATTAACTATTTTAATGACTACATATTCCTAGCGATATAACAATTGGTGTGAATTTTTAATCATAGATATATCCATTACTGATGGGTTTGTATTAATTTGATGATACCTCATATATTAAGCGGGCCTTTATTTTAAGTGACACATATTTATATATGTTCAGGATGGATAAACTTACAACTATAGAAGATCATCAAAAAAGAATCAAGTATAAGATGTCTCGGTTCTTAAGGTTGTCGATTTTGTGTCGTAAACGAACTATGCAATTCGAGGGTATTTAGGAGGCCACATATTCTCACAATGGATACCACTTCATGCATACAAGAATCGATAAAATATATACATCTTCAACATCTACAAAACTCGAAATCATATCTTATTATATATATACAAAAATAATAAATAATTGCTACCAATGAATTCTAGGTGCAAATACAAATAATGTGAGTCACATCTGTCAATCGATCCAAAATGAACAAGATCAACCAGGGTATAGGAAAAGAGTCATGCAAATGGAGGCACGGCGTGTGAGATCCACAATCTTGCATCTTAGGCGGCAACATCATGGTCATTAAAATGGGACGTCGGGCAGCAGACTAACTTCAACATCTCATTCCAATCTAACGTCGGGCAAAATAATAATTGCTTCGACATCAAGTACTGAATTTTAATTTTAACTACTCACTATTTTTTCCCGAAAATAGAGTTTTTAAAGGCTGATAGAATAATTTAATTACAGGAAATAATATTTTCTTGAGCTCAAGGAGAAGAAATATCTCCACGCGTTGGAGCTTCGGTTCCAGAGTTGCAGTATGCTCTCACTGTGGAGCTTTTATATGGCTTGAAGAAAAAATCAGGGACAGTTCAATTTCAAGACCAATGTTTAATCTATGTTGTCATCGAGGAAAGGTGATGCTGCCACTACTACCAAACACACCTGAATTTCTATAGAATCAATTCCTTCAATCTAGATTCAAGGAGAAAATAAGAACATACAATTCAATGTTGTCCTTCACGTCAATGGGTGGTAAAACTGATCATTCTTTGCTCGATGGAAGAGGACCATATCATTTCCGAATAAGTGGAACGAATTTTCACAGGATCGGTTCGTTACTTCCTGCGCCTGGAGACATGCCTAAGTTTGCACAACTATATATATATGACACGGAACATGAAACATCCAATAGATTAAGGGCTCTTCAAGGAAATGAAGACGCAAATGATTTTGACTTGACTGTATTGGAGGGCTTGCAGACAATGCTAAACGCTACTAACCCTTACGTACAATTGTTCCGTAACGCGAGGGATACGCTCTCTGAAAATGGTAATCAAAATATGCATGTCCGAATTCTGCATTCACGTGAAGGAAGACAGTACACTAGACCGACCACAAATGAGGTTGCGGCCATCATTGTCGGAGATGAGTCTGAAATTACAGGAAATCGTGACATCATTGTTCGAAAGTTAGATGGTAGTCTCCGGAGGATTAACGAAACACACCCTTCATACATGCCGCTCCAATACCCATTGCTCTTTCCATATGGAACTGATGGATGGACGAAGTTCATAAAGTTCACACCTGGGCATAACTATATGCGTGAGGGTGTATTGATCAGAGAGTTCTATGCATTTAGACTGATGTCTCGGGATGGTGAAGGCACTTCGCTGCTTCAAGGTGGCAGACTTTTCCAATAGTTTGTGGTTGATTGCTACACGGCAATAGAGCAGGAAAGACTTAGTTTCATCAGGAACAATCAGAATGCTTTGCGTGCAGATTTGTATAGGGGTTTACAGGATGCGGTCAACGCTGGTGATACAGATGCGACTGCAGTTGGTATGCGCTACATTATTCCTTCGTCGTTCACTGGTGGTCCAAGGAACATGATTCAACATTATCAGGATGCTATGGCGATTTGTTGTATGATGAGATTCCCCGATCTATTTATAACGTTCACATGCAACCCAAGTTGGCCAGAGATTAAGCAACAACTATCATGATTCCCTAGTCAACGCATTGAGGATGGGCCAGATATAGTTGCAAGGGTATTTCATATTAGGCTGAAACAACTGATAGAGGACCTTAAAAAAAATAATTTTTTCGGCAAAGTTATTGCAGGTATACAAAATCGGGTCTTAGCATGAGACTTTATTATCTATTCATAATTTTATTACTATGTTGGAATTATAATTTTTTTTATTAATTACAACATTCACACCAATCTTGAATAGATATTCATGTCATTGAGTTTCAAAAGCGAGAATTACCACATGCTCACATCATCCTCACTCTGACTGGTGAAGACAAACCACAGTTACCAGAAGAGATTGATGACATTATTTCGGCGGAAATACCAAGTGAGGTTGAAGATCCATTGGCGTTCGCGACTGTGACGAGATGCATGTTACACGGGCCTTGTGGTTTTCAAAATATAAATGCTCCATGCATGGTAAATGGAAAGTGCTCGAAAGGTTATCCAAAACCATTTGTCGGTTCAATGACAATAGCGGAGAATGGATTCGTGCTCTCATTGTAATAATAACAGACGTCGAAATAATAACATGACGTATAGAATTAATGGTTTTGATGTCAATAACCGATGGGTTATTCCATATAATCGTGATCTCATTGTAAGATATGATTCACACATAAATATTGAGCGGTGTGCCCACGGCAAGGTCATTAAATACTTATACAAGTACATTCATAAGGGTCCAGATCGTGCAACGATTGTGATCGAGGATAATATTGTACAGTATGATCAGAATGGAGAACGTATGTACAGATGTGTGAATGAGATCAAACAATCTCAAGACGGTCGATACATATTTTCAATTGAAGCATGTTGGAGAATATTGGAATTCTACTTGCAAAAAACAATATCCCTATGTGCAGAGGTTACAATATCATTTACCACGAGAACAGTTTGTTGTGTTTAGGGACACAGATGATGTTACATCCGTGGTTAATCGGGATGGCATTCATGAAACAATGTTCACGAAATGGTTCGAAGCAAATATAAACCACTCGGATGCCAATGAATTTACATACGTTGAGTTTCCAACAAAGTGGGGGGTCTGGAACGCAAAGCAAAAAATGTGGACAAGGCGAAAACAACGTATTAGTATTGGTAGGCTTGCTTATGCACATCCAAACTCAGAAGAACGTCATTATCTGGGTATCCTGCTAAACAAAGCTCGGGGGGCAAAATGCCATGAGGATATAAGAACCATTGGAGGGGTGGTGCACCCAACTTACAAATCAGCATGCTTTGCACTTGGCTTACTCGATCATGATGGTGAATGGCATGAAGCACTTAACGAGGCCTCGAAGTGGGCTACAGGTTCACAACTCAGAAAAATATTTTGTTCAATGCTCATGTTCTCAGAAATTACAAATCAGGCAGAATTATGGGAAAAACACTGGGTGGACCTCACAGATGATTTACAAAGTCGAACGAGGAGAGAGCTTGGAGACAGAGATATACGTTTTGGTGAAAGTGAATTAAGAAATTTAGGGCTGTTGGATATCGAGCGTATACTTAATAGGAATGGTAGGTCCTTGACAGAATTCCATCCTATGCCTATGCCATCTTCTCGGTTGGGCCAATTCGTTACAAACAAACTCATAAGGGAAGAACTCGATTATGATAGCACTGCTGAAAGCCATTTGTTTGAATCTTTACATGTCGGCTTAAATGATGATCAAAAGAGGGTCTTCAATACGATAATGGATGCGTACGAGAGACGGACAGGAGGTCTATTCTTTGTTTATGGTAGTGGAGGAACTGGAAAGACGTATCTATGGAGGACTTTAATAGCAAAGGTAAGGTCACAAAACAAAATTGTTCTTTCGGTAGCGTCATCGGGCATTGTTGCTCTACTTTTGCCAAATGGAAGAACAGCGCACTCCCGTTTCAAAATACCATTAAACCTTCATCAATCGTCATGTTGTTACATCACCCATCGAACCGATTTGGCACTGTTAATTTCCGAAGCGGAGTTAATCACTACACCATTTTAGGACATACCTAACGGTTTAAAACCGTTACTAAAAAAATTTGTAACGATTTTTCTGGGTCACAGTTTGGGCGTTTCTAATATGTTATAAACATTCCTAATGGTTATAAACCGTTACAAACACATTAATTGTAATGCTTTATTTCCGTTACTGAAATTAGTTCATAACGGTTTTAATCCTCATTTGTGTTAAGAATTTTAAATAAAAAAGTATAACAGTTTTTCAAGTTTTGTAACGGTATTTTACACTTAAATTTTTGTAACGGTTTTGTAAAATTTGTAACGATTTTTCATGCCGAATTTATGTTACTGATTCATAAACATTCCTAACGGTTGGGAAATCTTTTGTAATGTTTTTTAAGTGTTGCTATTCGCACAAATTAGTAACGGTTTATAAACGTTACAAAACTGTTTCATACATAAAAAAAAATTATCCAAAAACTACCCCTGAATACTGAACCTGCTGCATATATAAAAATGCCCTTTTACATGGTTCAAACATTAACAAGAAATCTCACACTTACATCCAATCAAATAATTTAAAAGCCTATAATTTAAAAATAAAATGACCCCACCAAGTCCCTCACCCAAACTCAACTGGGTGCACTAACCACACCCATCTGAGGACAGAGCCCTATTCTTCATAAACCAAGCTATAAAAGGAAACTACACACTCAGTGGTTTTACAAAAATATTCACAGAGAGAGAGAGAGAGTAATGAATCCAAAAGAACTACTCAAAGTCTTTCGTACAAAAAACCTCTCAAATTATTAAGACATTTGCAGGCAGATTACCCAACAAAAATAATATAATGACACCATGGGACAAATCAAATGGAGTCTCAATCTCCATTCCAAGAGTCTCTATATTCTTAATATACCAAGTGTGTAAAAATTTCAAATGTAAAAGATTTCTCGAAATTTCGGCATAGTCTCCCCCGTACGTGTGACATTTAATTTTTTTTACAACCTGCTAAGTACCTGTACATGACAAAAAAATACTTCATATAAACAACCCAATGCCCCAACACACTACAAAGTCATTCACCACTACGTCATCAGCATACACCATTCGACCTTCTCTGCTTTTAAATCATCTCCCTACCATGTTGATGTGTATACTATTCTGTGTATACTCTTATCAGCCCATTTGCAAGTGATTACATTTTTCTTTATTTTTGTTAGTTCAAGATACATCCAAACACACCTGAAATGCCTAACATGTTTGATGTGTTGGCATATATGTGTTATGTTGGCATGTTGGCATACATGTTTCAAGATACATCCAAATAACCACTGATAGTCTATTAAGCAGGTAAAAGATGATCTCAATGATAAGTCACATTCTCAGCCCGTGACCTTTATGAAGAAATAAAATTCTCAATACAAATAATTCTCAATGGACAGCTCATTCATAGCATCAAATCCTCATTATTGCCTAGACATCCTTTTGGACTAAACACGTGATGCAAGATTCCACCAAGGCCATTTAGTCAAATTCCTAATTTAAAGCTCATGTCATTCTCATCCAATAAAACATCGAGTTCAATGAAACTGGGAAAAAACTCAAAGGAAATCCAAATAAATTTATAATAACTTTGGTGAAGAAAACAATACCATTTCGGCCATAAACGTTACATTCTCTACAACCTGTGGATACAAACAAGGAGAAACACAACATGAGTAATGACTTTAGCTTAAATGAAGACTAGCAACAAACGCCCGTGCTTAGCCCGGGCCCAAAAGCGAAAATATATTTAGAATTAAAGTAAAAGAAAAGATATTATTTAATTGAAATAGATCATATTACGATCCCTTGGATATCTAGAAGATTTGCTTAGTTGTTTGCCTTGGTATTGATTAGATTTGCTTAGTTATCTTTCTATATTAAGAGATTCCGTCCAATCTATGTAAGGAAGTTGTTGTGTTAAGAGGCTATATATATATGAGCCTGTAATTGATAAATAATGATAAGAAAGAAGTTATTATTCTCTTAGTTAATGCTAAGCTAAGTAATTATAATCCCAGTCTTTCCACCAACCCGGGCTCTATCACAACCCAACAACACTTTTAGAGAACCTAAAGCCCAACAACACTTTTAGAGAACCTGAAGCCCTATGCATAAGATACAGGTAACTCATCTACACAAGTAACACAACTAAACATGCATACAACTCTAAAATTCCAAGCAAACACAACAGATTCTAGCTAGTACTTAAGATTCTAAAATAAGATGGATTTTTGAACAACCAACACCCTATATGAGACCTTTTCACCCAATTAGGATCCAACATACTTCTTCGTACAAAAGTAGTAGTCATATGTACCTTTACACAGTAGAAGCAGTTTCCACACGACATTATAAATGCCCCTACTACATGAGATCCGATAGGAAACCTGAAAGTTCATGGCCAAACTCCTCAAGACTAGTGGTCAGATAATAAAATAAATAAAAAACTAAGTACAAAGAAACAGAAACAGAAACAGAAACAAAAAATAAAATAAAATAAAAAATAAAAAACTAGTTACCTGCTTATATTTCTTGTAGATTCGCTTGGTTACTATGACAGATTGCCATATTTGTCTGGTTTATATGCTAGTCATTCTAGCAACACTCCTAAAAGAAAAATAAAAAATCTTCTGCTATCATGAATTGGAATTTAAAGTTGAATCACCCAGTAAAAAAAATGTGAATTATATGTAATATTGGATCCTAACATGCATTGCCTCAGCCTACAAGCCATATAAATGAGGCAACGCAGGGTCATTCGAACCATTCTTATAGACCGCATCGTGGATTGGAGAAATCCAATAGATTTTCCCAGAATGATAGTAACTGTTCAACTTTGGACAGATCAAACCTGGACATATTGGCTTTATTTTTTTCTTTGCCAATTCCACCCACGCCCTATCAAAGAAGTAGGCAAGTGTTCTAATCAAAGATGAACATGCAACTATCCTAACTAGAAGATAAGGAAAACATCAAAAAGGAAAAGGCATATTTAGAAAATAAACCTCTATGGCTTCAGAAATGAAACCAGCAACACGCCCCCAAGTTCCATAGTCAATCAGATCTTGTACATCTTTTGCATATTTCAATCCATCAGAGCGAAAAGCACCTCTATATGGATCTGGGTTCATGGCATGGTGAACCCCACTCTGATGGAAATGAAAGTTAGAAAAATGATTAAAACAATGAGCAGGTTTATCAAAAAGAGATATATAAAAATAGGTAACTATCTGATGCATCAACTTGCACCTACCAAGTTTCAAATATAGTGATTTATTAGTGAGATCTCACTCTATCAAAATAATTCCTTTTCCTTTCAATGAGTTATTTTAATTCATCAGTGAGCAAATTACCATTGTTTTCCAATGGAAAATGAAGAGTATAAACTAAAAGAAACTAGGAGCAGCAACTAAAAAGTCTGAAGTTTCTTTTATCATAAAAAAACTCTCTTTTATCATCAATATTAACTTTATGTTTTGATTGTGGCTGGACAGTGTTCACGACATCCACATTCTTTAAAATGCTTGCTAATGTTGATCCTAAAGGCTAATGCCAAGATGTTCCACTTCTGTGATGCAAAGTTGTACTAAGTGCACATAATTCTCACCTACAACAGCCCATTGGGGAAGGGCTCCAAAGCTTGGATGAAGAAGAACCTTCCCTAGATCTGAAAGGACCCATATATTCAACGTACAGATATATTCAAATGAAGGACTAAAACATATAAGATATAGAACAAGAAAACTGAGAAATGAGATTGAAGTGGGTGGTGCATACCATGTATGAGGCCAGTCAAGGGAAACCAATCCTCCTCAGGATAGTCTCTCCTGATTGCTTCAGCGGTCTGAAGCAATTGCTCGATCTGGTTGAAATCAAGTGGGATATTGTTTTATTGAATTCTCCACAATCAATGTTGCCAATCATCTATAACGATTATATGACAGAAAAAAGGCAAGAAAGCGGCAACCCACCAATTGTTGTGGTTCCCAATTTCTATGCCTTCACCTAAATTTATTTCACCTCTCAAAAATAGTTGGTGGTTTGGGTACCTTCAACAAGTGTATGATTTGGCTCCCTAACATTTCTGCTTCTAATAGAATACTGTTTTGTTTTAACAAGGGAATCAATGGTGTCAGCAAGATAAAAGAAAGATATAATCCAGCTACATGGATGTTGCAAGTGACTACAATAGCTCAAGAAGAGGCTCTTGGAGTAAGTTTTGCTCAAATATACAAAGTTCAATATAAAAACCAAACACCCCAAACGAAAAGAATCCTCAGAATTCAACCAGAAAACAGAGAAGAAGACCATACCAGAGACTCCAAGATCATATCCAAAAAAGACTCTTTCCACATGCCAATTTTAGGACATCTGCTAAGTGTCTTCTTCACAAGTTACAAGAGATTTTTTTTTTTTGAAAGGTAAGTTACAAGAGAAAACCACCAAAAACAAGAAGAAGCAAAAACTAAACTAAACAATACAAAAATGGGTTCTCTTCCCATAGGCTAGGGTTGTTACCTGAATTCGGGCTTGCTGTTGGGGCACCTGTAATGTTTGGAGGAGGATCCTGTCATTTATGCAAAATATCAAACAAATGCATATGAGCTGATATAAGAGAAGACAATATGCATTATTAATGCAATCACTAAAAGAAATAAATAACAATAAACATGAGGAAACTTGGAATGTGGAATGCAAAGACAGAATTATAGACTCTTCAGGCTCAGCAAGAGTAAAGTTAGCTGAGTTACATTTCTGATCCCCTCTTCTTTAAATTGCTTTCCTTGTTGGGATCTTACTTGAAATATGCTAAATGTTTACTTCACTTTGTCAAGTAAAGGGGAAAAAAACAAAAAAAAAAAAAGAAAAACCCGCTGCCCACCTGCTGCACCACCCAGCAGAGCCCACCTGCACAGCCCACGTGCACAGGCACAGCCCCCCAGCACACCCACCTGCTGCCCACCTGCTGCACCACCCAGCACAGCCCACCCAGCACACCCACCTGCACAGCCCACCTGCTGTCCATTGTTTATGCACACCTGCACACCCACCTGCACATCCCACCCAGCACAGCCCCCCAGCACACCCACCTGCACACCCACATGCTGCACCACCTGCACTGCCCCCCAGCACACCCACCTGCTGCACCACACAACACAGCCCACCCAGCACAGCCCCCAGCACACCCACCTGCACATCCCACCCAGCACAGCCCTGCAGCACACCCACCTGCACACCCACATGCTGCACCACCTACACAGCCCCCCTGCACACCCACCTGCTGCACCACCCAACACAGCCCACCCTACACATCCCACCCAGCACAGCCCCCCAGCACACCCACCTGCACACCCACCTGCTGCAAGATACTAAAATATGTTCCAAATACTCCATTCCTATATCATACCAAAGTTCCAAATCACTCATTGACTGTTGAGTTTAAAAAAAACCAAACTCGATAGATAGTGTTCAGTACTAACAAAAAAATCAGTCAGGTGAAAATGCTACTATGCAAGTCAAGCAGGCTTCCAATGTCCTCACAAAAATGTGAATTTCTTATTAAATGAAAAAAAATAATGAGTTTCATTGCGAGAGAAGATTGGCACATTTCGATTGCTCCTTACTATTCTTGTTGTTGGTCGTACAAATTGGAGGAGCAAAAACCAGCTCCTACTTGTCAGTGAATTATTGAGGACAACAAAAAACTAAATCTATTTCTAGTGAGAACAGTAGTAAATATCCTGTTCCAGCCTTTTGTTAGTGATTCTATAAATATCACTAAGCAACTACGCATGCTAAGGATTCATGTAATAGATCTCTCAAGAGTTGCAATTGTAGATTGTGCACTGTCTTGCCAACTCTCAATGGGACTTCCTAGATTTGCCTTCAAAAACCGTACCTGACTCATTACAGGGTCAGACAGAATATTCTGAATTTCTGGGTCCTGCATTGCCTTTGCCTGCAAAGAAGTTTTAAAACCTCATCTCATAGAACGCTTGAAAGAAGACATAAACAAAAGACAAAAATAGAGCACCAACCTGCTTTTCCTTCAGTTCATCTAGACTAATCTCACCCCTGTTAGTCTTGTTAATCTGTTCAATGCATCTGAAAAATGGGTTTGGAAGAAAAAGTCAGTTCCAGCTATCAGCATGATTTCATGATACAGCTTCTTAGTAGGGACAGTTTTGATTTCAGAACCTTCGCACACCATCCAATGACTCCTGGTTGTTTGGATCATGTTTCAGGCCCTCCTGGTATGTCTCTAGTGCTTTGTCATATTCCTTCATAAGGAACTGGATCGCACCTTTCCTTATATATCCTTTGGAAAATGTAGCATCAAGTTCAATGCATTTCTCAGCATCCTTCAAACCCTCTGGCAATGCACCTAGTTTGGTGTAGCATGCTGCTCTGTTGCTGTATACCTACAATGCAGTTAAGGTATTTCGTTATGTGGGTTATGGGTACACAAATTGGTACTGATAGATGGAAGAAAGTCAGAATTCAACACAAAAGGAAAAATGGATGAGCACCTGCCGATCTCATGAAGAAAATTATAGAATCAAACAAGCCATGGAAGCAAGTGTACAGGTATGATAGCGGAAGTAAAACAAACCACCCACCTGCACTCACCTTTACACCAGCTGCACACACCCTGCACAGCCCACCCACCTGCACTCACTCTGCACCAGCTGCACACACCCTGCACCACCACCTGCACACACCCTGCACCACCCACCTGCACTCACCTCTACACCAGCTGCACACACACTGCACTCACCACCTACACTCACCTCTACACCAGCTGCACACACCCTGCATAGCCCACCCACCTGCACTCACTCTGCACCAGCTGCACACATCCTGCACCACCACCTCCACACACCCTGCACCACCCACCTGCACTCACCTCTACACCAGCTGCACACACCCTCCACAGCCCACCCACCTGCACTCACACTGCACCAGCTGCACACACCCTGCACCACCACCTGCACACACCCTACACCACCCACCTGCACTCACCTCTACACCAGCTGCACACACACTGCACTCACCACCTGCACTCACCTCTACACCAGCTGCACACACCCTGCACAGCCCACCCACCTGCACTCACTCTGCACCAGCTGCACACACCATGCACCAAACACCTACACACACCCTGCACCACCCACCTGCACTCACCTCTACACCAGCTGCACACACACTGCACTCACCACCTGCACTCACCTCTACACCAGCTGCACACACCCTGCACAGCCCACCCACCTGCACTCACTCTGCACCAGCTGCACACACCCTGCACCACCACCTGCACACACCCTGCACCACCCACCTGCACTCACCTCTACACCAGCTGCACACACCCTGCACTCACCACCTGCACTCACCTCTACACCAGCTGCACACACCCTGCACTCACCACCCACCTGCCCACCACTCTGCCATGTATGAGACTGTCTGCCATGATAGCCCACCTGCTGCACCACCTGCTGCACACACCCACTCTGCACAGCCCAAACAGAAGTGCATGTTCAGATGAAAAAAATTGGGAGACATCTGCAATTAAGATACTGAGACAAATAACAAAACATAACAGGAAAGTAGCTGTTCAGATGAAAAAAATTGGGAGACATTTTTGTAAATCAGAAAAGTCATACCTTTCTCCATTGGCCTGGTTTTGATGAAGATGAAGTTTGGCTTCCTGACTGAAGGAACCATGTGAAAAAGGACAAGAATACAATACAAAACAATAAGAAATCAATAATAAATAACATAAAATGTCTCAAAGGCACCACCATCCTCCCTCCTCCTTTATCTGGGCTTGGGACCAGCAGTTGAAACCAATATCAAACCAATGATTTGATTATCACTAGGCGGAGTTAAAAATGGGTTAATACATGATTGAACCTGAATATTCAAACAAGCAAGCATTCCAAATTAATATTTAGAAAATATAAAACATGCAAACGTGTCCAAATGAACAAGGTATTAAGTTCTTACATCCATATCAAGCAAAATGCACTCAAAACATAAACTATCAAATAAGTGAAAGTCCTTTAACATAATAAGTCAATAAACATATAAAAAAAAAAACAAGTTAAGAAATTTCCATCCTTGACTCTAGCCAAATCACAGGCCCTCCTACACTAAAACCATCTAAATACATTATTCCATCTTGGGGGCCGTCGTAAACAAGAGCATCACCAACTAAGACTTCCTCAATGTAGACTTTTTCTCACCTGTGAGAACTTTTCTGCCATGGCAAATCCCAGCTGTCTCTGTCATAACATAACCCTTAGCAACCGCAAGACCATTCCTATCTAGTAAGGTCACTTTCGGTGGAGAACCAAGCGTCCCAGGAGAAGGATTCACAGAGTCAAACATGTCCTTTAAGTTTCGTTGAGTCTGACGGCAAACTGAATTGGAACCAACTTCAGTTTCGGGTGGTGTTGTCCCGCATACGGCTTTACCACTCGACATTCCATCTTTTTTTATGAGCTTAAGTACATCCTGACACAATGGAGATAACAATTAGTTATATATAAATGGTATTAAATGCAAGGAGGCACAAGTTTAACTCACCGTTAACACACCCATGACATTACTTATAGAAGCCTTCATCTCATTCAATTCCCCTTTCAACTCAGAATTGGATGAAGAGCTTGCTTGTTGCAGTAACGCCTTTGAAATAGCTATACGTTGCAATTGGTTCTTAGACTTGGTCGAGCTGATTCCATGAGTTCTACTGCTTTTATCGGGCCCATAGACTTCAGCCAATTCATCATTATCCAAGTCTGCTTCAAATACACTACAATCACCGTTCGAGCTTGCCTCTTTTCTTCTTTTTTGAGCAGCCTCAACTTGTTCCTATATTATCAACCAATGATATGAGTAGTAATATAAATTAAATGAATTAATCTTCTTTTTTTAGAACTTACGTAATGAATTCGAGCACTCTCCAATATAGTCCCATCACGGCGCTCATGTCCTTTTTTCCAACAATCTACCCGTCCATGTTTTCTGCTAGGATCTTCTTTATCCTACAAAAACAATCTTCATTAGTTGTTGGGATAAAGAGAATAGAATTTAAACATGCAAGAATATGCACCTACCATTTTATCCAACATATGGGCATATGTGCTCCGCCCATTAGTATGCCGATATTTATTCTTTTTCGCATTCTCTGCATTCTTTGCATTTTTAGCTTTCACTTCATCAGTACTCTCATTTCTAACAAACATTGCCCAATGATTTGGATCTTTACCCAATGGGCATGCTGCAATAGCTTCTTCCACACCCCCGCACTTTCTCAAAATCTCTTTCCGTAAGGCATACTTTGCTGATCTGAACTTTTGGGGAAAGTCCTTTTCTACTGCTTGGTGTGCCGCTGATTGGGGAATATTAGGCTCAAATTCTTGCTACATACAACAAGTAAAAAAGATTAGATCTTCAGGAAAAAAGATTAGTCATAAGCAAATGTCGGATATGTGTATCCAAAACATCAAATGTACATGTAAACCTTACCATTAATTCATTTCAAACATCATTTTTAAAGCTTCCATCTATTTTCCTCCAGTCCTTGTAATGAATTGGAATACGAGCTCGAACGTAATAACCAACACGAGAATTCCATTTGGCATGGTTAGGACCCACGGCAATGCCGTCCACATTGAACTCTATAGGTAACTTACTAATGGTTCCTGTTGCTGGTGAGGCTCCCGAAGTTGAATTATGAGATGGAAGTGGTGCTGAACTAGAAGGTTGGGAAGCAATAAGGCGTGATTGACCTGATGCCATTGTAAAATAGCCTAGTATTTGACAAAGGATTGTTAGTATAAACTATTACATGAGAAACTTATAACTAAAGCAAACTGAAAAGGAATATTTATATCTAAATGTAGAAAATGAGAAATTTTGCATGTAAAAATACGTCTCACCAATTATTAAAAGTGTGCAACTATTACAATCAGGTTAGACTTTGCATCAACGACTCCAAACTAGGTTGGTCATCAAGAATAGATTGGAAGACAGTTGGTGCATCTAGATCATCCACTTCACTTGTCAATCGCCTAGGCGAATGTATGACTACCCACCAATTAGGATTTCTCAAATCCTTCGAGTAAAATACTTGACTAGCCTCAGATGCAAGAATCACCGGCTCATCAAAAGAATTATTGATACTCTTTAGCCTATTGAGATTAACCATCACCAAATTAGAATCTGGACAAAGTTTACAACCATTGGTCTTGTCCTCCACCCTCACCCAATTGCAGTAAAAGATAACATGACGAAAGGTTGTATAGTCCAACTCTATTATCTCTTCAATAACCCCATACCAATTGGTTAATGCATTAATGGGATTTTTGTCCTTCCTACTTGATGTAAATGCAGTGATTGCATTCATACAAACACCACTGTCTTGTGTGGCAACTGTTTCGTCATGCGACCTAGTAGAGAACACAAAACCATTACATGGTACTTTTTATATGTTTTAGCTTTGAATAATGGTCCCACAACAAATCGCCATAAGTCACAGTCCGTGTCTTTTGCAGCCAACAACTGTGAAATGACAAAAACCACCATTTAGAAAGATATCACCAACTAAATGTAAATTCATATTAAGCGTAATATATATAACAATACCTTGTCATATAACCAGGTAATGAACTCAGTCTGTATCTCCACTTCTGTCTTTGGTATTCCCTTTTTTTTTACCACGAGTAGTTTCTTGCATGGCACGATACTCACTGCAAATTGTTCATGCAGTTTGACACAAGTATTTACAACTTTCTAGAGTAGTAAGTTTTTAAGCCAAATGTGTCAAGAAATCAAACCTGTAGTGTTCATCAAGCTTTTCAACGTCTAGTCGAAAAAGGACCCATCTACGTATTTGTATCCATTGTTCCTTGCCTAGGGTCACAGTTTTACCCTCAAGTATTGGCCCCTCATCACTATACTCGCCATCTTCATCTAGAAATGCCTCACGAGTAGCTTTGTGGTTTCCATCTCGTGAATTTGGCATGTACTCCATAGCATACCTAACGGATTCAGAAACAATATAGGACTCTGCAATGGAGCCTTCGACATATCGTTTATTGCTAGGAATATTTTTGCACTCCTTCATTGCCCTATTAAATTAAAAAATACAAAATTGTACTTCGTTGTTTCATCATAGTTGCAGCTAAAAATCAAATAAAAAATAAAGGAATTATACATACCGTTCAAACAGAAACATCCACCTGGGATAAACAGGTCCACAAATTAACCCTTCATCAGCCAAATCAACCATGAGGTGGATGCTGATATCAAAAAAAGATGTTGGAAAATATTTTTCCAACACACACAATGCCTCTGCAACCATGTATTTTGCAGCCTGAATTTCATGTCTGATGACAACTTTCGAACAAAGGAGGTTAAAGAATAAGCTAATCTGGTGAATAGCTCTTCGCAAGTCACGGTGTTTTGGATAAGCGTGTTGAAGCAAAACCGGGAGCAAATAACACATAATCACATGATAGTCATGTAATTTCATTGTAAGCAAACCAGGAGGACTCAAAGTGACAATCTTTTTTAGGTTCGAGGAAAACCCTGAAGGAAGCTTCAAGTCTTTCAAAATTTTGCAGAACTCTAACTTCTCATCTTTATTCAAGACAAATGGGGCCTTTGGTTTTACAGATCTCCCAGTAATTGGGTCTGTTTGCATCCACTGGCCACTATGAATCCCCATTTTTCTTAAATCCTCTCGCACCTGTACTGTATCCTTTGTTCCTTTCTTGTCCAAAATTGCATTTAATAGGTGTTCTGCGACATTCTTTTCAGTGTGCATCACATCAATAACATGTCGAATTGTATGTTTCGGCCAGTATTTCAAATAAAAAAGAATAGACCTTTTATACCATAACTCAGTAACTTCATCATCTTCATTATCAACCACATCCACATTATCAGTACTCCGTTTGGTACCTTTTAAGACTTTACCAGGCACATAGTGGACACGGCTTAGCTTTTTCTCAATCACTTCTCCCTTTAACCTAGTTGGAGGGGGTTTTAACTCCTTTGTCTTCAGCCCTAAGTATTTGCCTTGCCTAAGCGGGTGATCAGATTTAAGAAACATGCGGTAATTTGTGTAGACGATCTTCCTTGCATTCCTAAGGTGCATAGACGGAGTTTCATCACCACAAATTGGACAAGCTTTGTAACCATGTGTTTACGCAGCCTGATAAGTTGCCATATGCCGGAAAATCATGAATGCCCCACACCAACATTGCCCTTAAAGTAAAATGCTCTCTTTTGTGCATGTCATAAGCTGCAACCCCTTCTTCCCATAATTGTTGTAACTCCTCAACTAGCGGTTGAAGGAATACATCGATGTTTTGACTAGGCGCTTTCGGCCCAGGTATTAACAATGACATCATATGGAACTCAGATTTCATGCACAAAGACGGTGGAAGATTAAAAGGCACCAAGTAAACAGGCCAACAACTGTAACCAGTGGATTGAACTCCACGTGGATTGAATCCATCAGTTGCAATTTCAAGCCAGACATTACGCCCTTCCTTAGCAAAATCTGGCCAATCATCTTTACATGTCTTCCACTGAAGCGAATCAATTGGATGCCGCATATAATTCCAAGAAGGTGTAGCTCTATCATGCCATGTCATTTCACGCGCTATCCATGGTATTCTGTACAGCCTTTTGAGTCTTGGGATCAATGGAAAATGTCTTAATACTTTTCTCGTCTCTTTTGTTTCTTTCTTCCCCATTTTCCCCTCCTTCACTTTGTATCTAGGTGTTTGACATTGACTACACACCGTTAAATCAGCTTTGGTCTTCTAATACAACATACAGTTATTTTCGCAAGCATCTATACACTCAGCTTTCATTCCCAGATCTTTTAACATTGCCTTCATTACAGGATACTTAGAAGGCAAAGTGTTTCCATCTGGCAACCATGTTTTTAATAGAGACAAAAGTGCAGTCACACTATTTCCCGACCATTTATACTGCTTCTTCAAGTTATGAAGGTCTACAATTGCAGAAAGAGTTGTTACAGGAGCCTCACATGAAGGATATAATTTTTCTTCTGCTTTTTTCTTATATTCATGGTACCTTTTACCCAAATCAGGCTCTAGAACAACAGGGTGTTCAACATCTTCAGCCTGACTTCCATCACCTTCATTCAAATCATCTGCTAACTCTTCATGCACGCCATAAGCAACATCAACAAAATTCTCCATCCCTAGTCCTTCTGCCTCACTATTTTTCTTTTTAACTTGGTTTACCATTCGATCCTTATATGGGTTCTCGCCATGTAAAGCCCATACACGATATGTTGATTCTATACCATATAGAATCAAATGTTTTCTAACTATATCATATGCAAACCTTTTACCATTTCGGCATTTTTTACAAGGGCAAGGACACGTGGTCGATGTTTGGTCTCTGCCACTAGCAAATAGAATAAAATCCGAAACCCCCTGCCTGTACACACTCCCAAGTCTATCTGTTTCATTCATCCATTAATTCTTTTATAATCGTCTGAGACATTCTGTAGGTAACACATCAAGTAAACACAAATAAGCAATTGTAACGGTCAATGTCTTTAAAAAGCAAGGTTAAAATGAATCAAGATAAAATATATTGACAGAAAAAGTAGAATTCGCGATGAGAGGAAGAACAAAAGTAAAATATTCCATGTAGGAATTTGCATAACTTCAGGAAGATCCTGTTTTAGGGCCACAAAAAAAGGTCCTAATCCACAAACTAGGATGACTCATTGTGAGACCAACTCTTGGATTAATTCAATCCCTATAAGTAACCAATTTGTATGGCAATTTCAAGTTTATTATACTAGTAGTAATAGTCCAAACTACAACACATCACGCAACCTATAAAAAAAGTCTTAAAACACCAAAACCACATAAAGACACCCGAACAATAACCACTTAAAACATGGAATCATAGCTTACTAATGTTTTATGGAGTAGAGCGAACAGAGTGCATGACCAGCAACTTTCCAAGAAACCGCATTTTCCAATTCCGTTTCTCATAACTGTAACAGATCTGGTAGATGGCTAGGGCTTCATCTCTTAGCACAACTTCCATTCCATTCTCATTCCTCTTTCAAATAAAAGTAAAGAAAATTAAAGTGTACAATTGATACAGAACAAAATTCAATTGGGCCCCGTGGTACAACATACACAACAAAATCAAAGCAAATTAACCAAACTTCATTATGTAACAAAACATGCAAACCAATGACTAACTGCGGACTATGAGACAATGTAAACTTAAAGTTTCCTTCAAAATATGTTTCATAAAGTCTTACCTTGTAGTAAGTAACATAGAAACATGACTTTAACTCACTCTGTATAGCATTTAACTATGCAAAATTAATGAAAAGATTCATTACTCTCGTTGCAACCCAATAATAAGTTGTCGAGTTGAGCTATATGCATTTTGGGTTATCCTTAATGGGTATCTATTTTGGTCAAACAAAGACGAGAGTAAATTGCATAAATGAAAAAAGTTGTACAGATTAGTGCATCAGTTAAATGGTTTTTCTGTAAGAAAGCAAGTTGTATAGATTAGTGCCTTAGTGTTAAGATTTTATATGTATAGAAGTTTTCTGCTTGGCTTTCACTTTATATTCAAAGCTCAGGGTTAATTATAATAAGGAACTAGCGGAAAGCCACAAAAAGCTTTCATAAATCATTACGAATCATTACTTTGGAAAGCCACGAAGTAAATAACCATGACTAATCTAATAATAATATAAATGTCAAGCACAAACATAGACCAACAAAAGCTTTCATAAATCATTATATTTCTCCATCCAAATAACAGTAGACTCATGTCAAGATCCAAAGTATAGACTCATGGTCACATCCCTTGCACAAACCTAGGGCAACAAAAGCTTTCATAAATCATTACATTTCTCTATCCAAATTACATTGATCCTGTCTGTATACAGTCAAGAGCACTCTTGGAAACTAAATAAATAAATAAATGGAAACAAGAGAAATAGAAACAAGAGAAATCAGATATTAGAACCTTTTAATACCTAAGATTGTGATATAATTTTCATTTTACGAAATTGGAATCATTATTATTATAGGAGGGAAATTGTTTTCAGTACACCTGCCTGTCTATTTCCTAAGCATGATTCACCTATTTAAAATGGACAAAACTCTTATGTGATGACAACAACTAAAGTGATGTGTATTACTAAAAGAATTGTGAAATACTTGAGCCCTGCATTATTCTAAACCATCTAAAGAAGGCTCCAAAGGACCATCGCCATTGGAAACCTCATAAGAATTTTCATAAATCAAAACCATTTGACAATTAAATCTAAAACAATAATGAAATTATTTCAAAGCTACAGTTCCATAAAAATACATGCATATCCATGAAAATAAATACATATTCACTTGCCAAAAGAAAGGAGGTTCAAACCTATCCTTGATGGGAGGGGATGGGAAGGAGATATGCTTTACTAAGAGGCCATTCCTATATTTCCCTCATGAGATGAGTATGACCTTCGAAACCGAGTCAAGGAGTTGAGTTTTTTGAATAATGTTCCAATTTGGTCTAACAACCTACAGGCTAGTGGCCGTTCCCTTAAATTTTGAATTGGAAATAATGGGTCGATCATCCAATGGACCCTAATTCAAGAAGAGTTAGTACTAGCAATTATTATAGATTTTATTTTGAAAACTGGGAGTTGATCAATCGCCTGGTCCCATGGTCTAGTGGCCAGGACATGGGACCTTGGAATCATTCTAATGATAATGATAGTTCAGTTGAAAAACAAAGATCCTCTAGTGCCCAAAACCTATGAATTAGAAACAAACCACGGTCGAACCCAGATGGCATTGCGGTGTCATTCGGGTGTGTCGATCCTGCTACACTTGTGCATACTGAGATCAAGGAATTTGATGGGAGGAACTGGGAAAAGTTCTACAATGAATCCTCCATAGCATCTTGTTCTAAATTGGAGAGCGAAAAGCAAAGTTAACTGCTCAGTTTTTAAAACTATCAAATTGTGACACATTATCTTTTCATATGGGCAGAGAGATGCAGGGAGATTTGGCCGACTTTTGCCAAGTTTACTATATATAAATATTGAGCTAAAACTGTAATATTGTAACATTGCAAAACTTGTTAGATTAGAAGGCGAAGACCTTAAAATGGCCTTTTATCTTCCATTTGCTCCGCAATGCAGTAGATGATGATGGCATGTGTGCTACCCATATGGTGTCTGAGAGCTATATTACTTGTGTGTTCTATCAATGATCAATGGATTCCTCAAAATGGTTGGGATTGCTGGACCATGGACACCAAATATATGGAATTGTGACTATTGGTGATGTAGTCATGTGTATTTTGAGAAGTAAATTTAATGTGTAAGAGTTCGTTTTATCATTATGTGGTTATGTGGAACTTGGCAACAGATACATGTAATGAGTTTAACATGCTAAAAAACTCATCTAACACTAATTAATGGAAAATCTCCAATTAACAAAACCTAATCAAGCTTGAAATTAGGGATGATGAAGATCGTGGGGCCCACTTGACCGATGGCCCACTGGAATAGTGGTGGTGATGCTGCTCGGTGGTCCACCGGGCAAAGAAGGGGAGGAAAGAAATCAGAAAGAATGAATGAAAGAAATAGAGAGGGAGTGGTGTGCAGGTGCGCAGGCGAGGGGAGACAGTGGAAGAAGAAGAAGAGAGGAAGGGAGGGAGGAGAGCAGACAGAGAGGAAATAGAGAGTTGGGGAACGAGGGAGAGAGAGAGAACAGAGAAGAAAGAGAGGAGTTTACCTGGTGCAGGGGAGGCGTCCGGCGGTCGAGAAGGAAGATGAAGGCTCTGCTGGGGCTCCTTCGTGAGCTTGACAGTGCTGGCGATGAGAGGGTCGTGCGCCTGGGAGAGGTCTGGAGAGGGAGGGAGAGATAGAAAGGGATGAGAGGAGATGGGTTCTGGAGATGAGAAAGGGATGAGAGGAGATGGGTTCTGGAGATGAGAGGTTGGCGTTGGCGATGGCGATGGAGATGAGAGGAGAGGAGAGGAGAGGAGAGGCGGGAAAGAAAGAAATGACTGAGGGAGGGAAATGAGGGAGTGTAGAGCATGGGAGAGAAGAAAAAAAATGGTGGGAATGGTGGGAACGAATGTGATGATTTTCGTGCGCCAGTTCATCAAAAAAAAAAAACACACACAGTAACGCTTTCTTAACGCTTAATGGTGGAGCAAAAAATGAAGATACCCTAACAAAATAATTATTAAATTAAGTAAAATTAAAGTAACACTTTAAAACCAATGCTAACGCCCATAAAACGTTAGGAAACTAGTTACACTTAAAAACCGTTACTTACCAAATACCTTGAGCGTTACTAATATCCTATTTTGGTGTAGTGAATCATTTGGGATGAAGCTCCAATGTTGGGTCGCTATGCCTTTGACGCAGTTGATCGGGCATTTAGAGACATTCTTCAAAATACAAGTAACTGTTCTTTGGATAAGGTATTTGGAGGAAAATTATTCGTACTTGGAGGAGATTTTAGATAGATACTGCCAATTATAACAAAGGGGGGACGTGAACAGATAGTTGGAGCTTCATTACCAAGATCGAGTATTTGAAAATATTGCCAGGTTTTACATCTGCATATAAATATGCGTGTTACAGCAAACAATGTCTCCGAAGCTTTAAAATCTCGGTTACATGATTTTATGGAGTGGATTAAGATGGTTGGCGAGGGAAAGATATCCGGGACGTCTTTTGGAAATGATAATGATGCGAACTAGATCAAAATCCCAAATGAGTTTTTCATACGAAATGATGAGGGGGGAGTACATCGGTTGATTGAATCGACTTATCATGAAATGCTTAATAGATACATTGATTTGTCGTACTTAAATGAGCGTGCAATACTGGCTCCGAAAAACATCGATGTCGAAAAGCTAAACTCCGTGATGTTATCGATGACTCCAGGTGAAAGGTGGGTATTTTATAGTGCAGATAAGTTATGTCCAATGTCTGGGGAATCTAATGATCATGTTTTGCATCCTCCAGAGTTTCTGAATTCTTTGGACTTTCCGGGGACCGGGATTACCAAGTCATACTCTTGAGTTAAAAGTTGGAGCTCCGATAATGTTGTTGAGAAGCTTGAATCAGTGTTTGAGATTGTGCAACGGTACCCGATTGGTTGTTGACAAGATGGGGGATAAAGTCATACAAGCTAAAGTCATAACAGGGTCCTGCATTGGAGAAATTGTATTGATAAGTCGTGCTATCCTAACACCGACGTCTGTTGATTCACCATTCGCACTGAGGAGAAGATAATTTCCTATCAAGTTGGCATTTGCAATGACCATAAACAAGAGTCAAGGACAAACTCTAAAAAATGTTGGGGTCTATCTACCGAATCCTGTGTTTTCACATGGTTAGCTATATGTAGCTTTGTCGCGTGCTACATCTCCGTCAGGTTTGAAGATGTTGCTGATCAATAAAGAAGGGATGCCAAATGATATCACAAAAAATGTTGTGTACAGGGAAGTCTTCAACGATATCTCCCATTAAAATATGTTATAAGGTTTGAAATTTTGTTGAATTTTGTGTAATAGTTGGTTGGTTTTTTCTTCATTTGTCGATATTGTTATTTTATTCTGTGTTTGCTAATTTGTCGTTACGTTTATTTTACAAATATTTTATAATGTGTGCCAAGTTATTAAATTGCTTCCTGTGTTATTACTAATTTGATTGATCTGTTGTTGCTTTCATTTAAATTATAATTTATAATTTATTTTGGAAAACTCTAACCCAGATAATATGAGTACACCACTCGAATATCGTCATGGAAAAGACTCTCTACGTGTCAAGGAATGGGCAAATGAGTTCGAAATTAAACCATTTGAAAATGACACACCAATAGCAAGACACGGTTCCAAAAAAATACAGTTAGCTCAGTGGCTGAGAGTCTGTGGAGACTTCATCCCTGAAAGATATATAATGATTAAAATTGCTGAAAGTTTGCCACCAGCTTGGGATGCTATAAAAAGGAGGATATTTGAGATTTTTCGACCATGGCAAGCAGTGGAGTTTGTCGACCTCTTGGAATCGTTTGAGAAGTATATTCATCCCTTATGGATATAGTTCAGGACAGAGAAAATGATTGAAGGAACGGGTGTCAGAGAACATTAGCTAACCAAGGAAATGTTGTATTACGATCTAAAAAGGAGAGGGTTTGAACCAAATATTGCAGATCTGGTACGTTCCATAATAAGCACTCTACCACCTCCTTGGCCGGTACATGACATCCGTGTTAAAGTCAAGACTAGTTTCGTGCACATGAGGGAATTATGAGAAATATTTGAAGATATCGAGTTATACCTTATAACAATAAAGGTTTTTAAAGATTTAGATGATGGACTGGAAAAAACCAACAATGAGATATGAAAGTCAATCTCCATTTTCCAGGTAAAAATATCCTCTTATGATGACTTCTGCGATATTTTCAATTGATTATTTACCATTAACATAATAATTTATTAATTATTAACATAGTTTTTATATGCCTACAGGTCTACCGCGAAGCACTTGAAAGATGGATTTACAATTACTCGGCATTAATATTTTGTTTGATATTGTTAGTGTCCTAATTTACACATATTTATTGTCTTTTCATTTGTATAAATCGTACGAATGTGTATATTGTTATTGAAGCTACATTTACTTGCTTTATTCTGTTGTTTTATTGTTAATATGTCTTCAGTTTAATATTTTTTAAACGTGCTCTGGCTACATCAAACTCAATGTACAACTTGCGTAAAGAATAAAATATCTGGAAAAAAAAATAAAAAATATATCAAATTAGCAACAACAAGAAGGACACATAAAGCTTTACTAATTAATAAATTTAATAAAAATAATATGTATAAATCTGTGCATCTGGTGTTTCTGTGGTCTGTGCATAGCACGGGGATTTACTAGTATAAAAGAGAGTAAAGTGTAGTACTTTTTCACTGCACACCTGCCCAATAAAATGCAAGATGTGGGCCCCACTTAGTATTATTATTTTTCACTATATACCTGCCTAAAAAATACAGGATGTGGGCCCCACTTAGTATTATTTTAGATATATATAGATATGCCCAATAAACTGCAATATGTGGGCCCCACTTAGTACTATTATTTTTCACTTCGGACATAATAGTTGTATTGATCTTGATTTATACCCCTGTTGGAAGAATAATCACAAGTTGGATAATGTGATAACTACTACTAAATATTGCTGCTATTCTAATATTAGTGATTGCTAAAGATAATTCCATAAATGTAATTTAGTGGTAGGTCTTATAGATTGCTATCGTAAGATTGTTGTTGTTTCCGTACAACTTTTAGTTTCTTATTATATAACTTTTGTAAATTCTTTTATTATAAAAGGGCATTTCAAGGGCATGAATTTATTTATTTATTATTGCTCTTATTCATGATGTTTAAATTGAAAAACTTTGATCATTTTCTAACACATTTATTTCTTTCATCATTGTAGACTTCTTCTTGTTCTTGTTATTCTTTTCATATATTTCAATGAAGCGTCATGCATTTCCTTAAAGGAAAAACAAGAATCTTATAGAAACTGCTTGTTATGCTAACGTTACTACTAGCTTCAGAGTCATTGAATGAAGTGATCGTTTTAAGTGTAAACAACTAAAATAAGTATTTGATGCTGAGAGGCAACAAATTCAGTTTGTCTTTGTTCGTTTCGAATTTTTCTTACTTTTATTAGCACTCCCATCCTCTATATAGAACAGAGCAGAATAGTTGATCTAAAATACCTAAGTTACATTCTTATGTGTTTTTTAAGAGGAATATCCAATTCTTTTGCCAGATTTGTATTTGTGGTTTTTTATTTTTTGGTATTTTTTTCCTTATTGATATCTCTATTTGTGAGCTTCCATTTAACTGAACTTTTATGATTATTTGTATTATCATTTTCTTACTGGGTATAAAGTATAGCACTTTGTATCAAGCAAAAAAAATACTGACTCTTGGAGAGGTATTGCCTCTCTTTACTTGATAATGGTCATTCTTATAAAATAAAACAAAGCAAATGTTAAATACTAATATTGATCAACAGGTGCTCTACAAATCTTACCCGTCAGAGTTTATATCATAGTTCCACCATTGTTGATCCCTGTTGCTTGAGGACAAGCTGGATTACTTCATTATTCTTGACGATCGGTGTGAGATGTTATTCTTCTTTGTAAGTTAAGACTAAAATCACCATCTCAGTTTTTTTATTCTGATGTCCTTAGGTAGTATATAATTAATCATTTTTCCTTAATAGAATTTGATTTTATAGTCAACATATAATGTTCATGGTAATTGGTTAAAGCAGTAAGCTCATTTGGTTCTTAGTTTTTATTTTTATTTTTTTATAAAACTGCAGGTTATCAATTTGATTATGTTTTCGACTGGACTCTAACTTTAGCAGGTCAAGTCTACTAGGAAACTGATAAGTCGACCTTATAGGTTAAATAAAGTAAATTTAAATTTCTTTATATACATTCATGATAAAATATTTAGAAATATGTGATTTATATCCTCAAAAAGTTATATAAATTCTATTTCGATTGTCTTTTGAGATCTCATTTTTCTCACTATATCATCGTTTTATTGTTTTCAAATGTATAGGAAAAAAATAGTGTCAGATGTATTTGGACATTGCACGGGCCTTGCAATTTATAATTACTCATTTTCTTTTGAAATTTAATTTTTAAATGTATTTAAGCTTCTACTAAATTTTTTAAAAGCTTTATTTTTTAAAAATTTTCTTAATAAAACTGTGTGTTTGGTGCACGTGCAATCCAGTAGTTACTACAAAAGGCAAAGAAGAATAAATGGTTTTTTAATTAACCAGCAAACCTCCCCATTATTAAATTGGTAGGCGACGCACACCAGATCCAGATCCACGCCAATCTATTTTATTCTTCACGAAGAAAAAGGTCAAAAATCCATCCCAAAACAGAAGTTAGGGTTTTGAAAAAAATCACTTTGACGAGAGAAGGGCTCTATCTCTCATGGCGCCCTCGCCTTCTTCTTCTTCCTCTCAATCATCATCTTCTTCTTCATCATCTGATAGACGCCGCCATCGTCGCCGCAGAGACAGAGAAAGAGAAAGAGACGCTCTCAAGATCCGAAAGAAGCATCGCCCTCGAACGAAGAGAAAGCGCCGTCATCACGATTCCGACGATTCTCTCCCTTCTTCCTCCCAAACACACAGGTCTTTCCCTTCCATCAAGGGGGCCTCTTTTAATTTTGTAATTGATTGATCTGATCTTGATCTTTTTGACTTTGATTCCTTCGGTCTCTTTTAATTTTCTAATTGATTGTATCTGATCTTGATCTTCTTTTTTTTTTTTTTTAAATCCTGTGGCCTTGTTACTGACTATGCAATTTAGGTGAGATTCTTTTACTGATTCTATAAAAAGCTATGGATTTCTTATGAAGAATTTCTTGAAGATTCTAATGATGGTAGATTTCAGATGGGAGAGAGGATTTGCATCTCATTTGCTTGTTGAATCATATGTGAATGAGAGTTTCTTGTTGGATTTATGGTCATCATATGTCCTGAGATCGATTGAATCATATGTTACACATCAAGGACTTGTGTGTATTCAAATTTGTTTCCCTTCATGCACACACCAATCTATACGTCTAATACTATCTCCCCATGAGGTCGGGACTGAAATGATCTTCCTTGTTCCAATTGAGCGCTCGAACCTTGCTACAGTAGCCTTCCTCACGAGAACTTTAGTATCTGTTACCAACTACTGGTGCCACGGGATTAGACTGTTGAATGTTTTTGCTTACAATGGATTCAAACTAATTAAGAAAGTAACCAAATGATGAGTTAGAACAATCCGAGAAAGGATTTGAGCCAAATGAATTGAGAAATATTTTTGAATGATAAAGGAATATGAAGTGTATTGAGAGTAAGATGACTTGTTACTTGTGTCAAGTAACAAAAAAGGGACTTTTTATCTCTTCATGAGAGGGGGCACAGAATCGTCCTCTATAGTGGCGACTTTGTGAGCATTATTTTGAACCCTTCAGGCTTAGGGATTAGAACAGTTCTTCTTAATTACTCCCTTCCTCCAAACTGGGTGCCAAGATCCCTATATTTTTCAATTTTTCCAACAGAACTCCCACTATATCTTTTTACCCCTTTCCACTTGGTAACATGGCTTGAACCCACAATTACAACATTGCAAGTGTAAGCACTTCCCACCGTGCCACAGGTTTTTTTGTCTTCTTTCATTAGATCTTATTGATTGAGCAGTTAATCTAGAACCCACTGTTTTATTCAATCATTCAACATAATAGAAATGTCAACTTAATTTTAGTTGCATATTCAATGTCGATTGCTTGTTTGTGTTCTACAGCAGTAGTGAGAGCTCTTCTGATAGTGAGCATGAAGTATCAAATCATGTAAGGAAGCACAGGCAACATGACCGATCAAAGAAGGTTTAAGCTGATATCTGATTTGGTGCTCCCTTTCTGCTTTCTTCTTCTCCCATTGCATTTTGAACTTTTTCCCTTTATTTTTTGTTCTCTTCATTTTGTTTAGGTCAAGGAAAAGGAGAGAAGCAAAACTCATCGTCACAAACGTCAAAAGCACAAGGTGAAAGAGGTAGACTATTTTATTTTACTTTAGAGTTTGCACCAGGGCTGCACTCTGTTGTTTGAGTTTGTTGTTTGGATTGTGGTATTTTATTTAAAAAGTGCATTTATAAATGCTTTTGGAAATATTTTAGCTGCATAACCAAGGGATTGCTAGAAACATCTTATACATTTCCCTATCTTGGACAATGCTAAAAATATTTTATACCATTAGAAAAAAAAGGTCTCCTACATAAGGTATTACCTACTGGTATTTTATTAGAGTGATTGGATAATGTTCTTATCCTACTTAGGGCCCAACCTTACTGTAAAAGAGATGCCAGTGACCTTTTTTGCATGTCTTCCTTTGGTCTTGTAATTAGGATACTTCTGTTTCATTTAGTGTTTTCTTCCTTCATGGTTACTGCTTACTGGTATTTGGTCAAGTGTGATTGTTGTTGATATATGAGGTGCTTATGTTACTTGCTGCCTGTTTTCTCTGGAATGGCTCTTGACATTGGAGCTGGGGTCTGTGACCTGGTAACTGGACTCTGGATTGGCTGGCTGGCTATCATTTCTGGTTCGGGTTTCTACTGGCCATGGGAGCCATATATAGAAACAGCAAGATGAGAGGAATGGAAGCCCTGTACAGCTTTCGAAGGTTCTTATCTTCAACGTAGCTTAGATTAGTAATGTCAGCATTACTGTGTTACCGGCTGTGCCACTTACAGTATTCCTTTTGTTTGATTCAGTTCCTAGGACGTGACAAAGAAGACGGTGTTCGTCGCAGTGCTGTGTCTGGTAAAAAGGTGGAGTTTCTTCACTCTTTTATTATTTCTGAGGTAAATGGAGATAACTTGGGGCATAATTGAAGCAATTTGTTGTTTATTTTGTCAGATCCTATTGAAGCTTGATAAATCGAAGGAGGATAAATTGGCAGAAAACAAGCGCAATGAATTGTTGAAGTTCTTGAATGCTAGTTACGATTGACTTTTGTTGGTGTTGGCATTTAATTTTGTTCAAGGAGGATCTGGGGTTTGGCAGCTAAATAGCTAGAACTTTGTGAGTTTCAAGTGACGTGACCATCAGTGGTTACTGCAGATCTTTACTGTTTTGGGTTTTTACTTTGGAGACTTCATTTGCCTTCCATGCATCTGCTCATATGGTGAATGATTTTGTAGAGCACAATTTAGCATTCTTGATCTTGAAATGGTCTTTCCATGATTTTATTTAAAGAAGAAAAATTATGTTCTTTTGACTTTTATAACCTGTTAATTTCAATTCCCTCAATTCCCTGTGGGGGAACAATTGCAAGTTCCGCAAATGCTGCTTCCCCTAGCAAAATTTCCAAATGAGTGCAATACGCAGCATTCATGAGGCCTGAATTATGAGAATTCCAAAGGTGAAAAGTGACGCTGAGGAATTTCAAACACTTCTTACATGGTTGCTATCTGAAGTTCCCTGCATGTGAACCCCCTGTTATCATTGGGAATGTGTTTTAATTGATATAATAACCTACAAGTTATGATGCTGGGGCCCAAGGTTTGCCATACGTGGGAAGGAAGCTCACACGTGTGGGTTGGTAGCCTTTTCCCATAATTTCTTTTTGGTGCATACATGTGACGGGATCAAAGAGCTGATGAGCCAAGTATTGTCCGAGATTTGTTCAAGATTCTTAGCATAATCTTCAGCCTGAGCCTAGGATTGGTTTATATAAGTTTCTTGTATGCAGGTTTATGTTGCGTTTTTGTCTTATAGTATATCCATCCTGAGATTAATGGGATAAGGCTTTGATTATGATGAAGATGATTAATGTATTAGCATAATATATCTAATTTATGGGGTTTTCTTTGTACGGTCACCACTATCCATCGATTTCCGAGTCTAGTGACCAAAGTAGAATGTTTTCTTAAGAAGCCATTGGTGCTACTACATTTTTGCGATATTGCTGAACCTTATTGTGATGTTGCAAGGCAAAGCTTTTATTGAATTATGCGAGTTCACATAGAACTATACCTTTTTCTTCTTTATATTTCAATGCCAATTTTCAGTAATCTAATGAACTTTTGTAATATTGTAAAAATGTAATACGGAGGAAATTGATGACTAATGGTGATCGTACAGGAAAACTCCCTATTTCCTCCCTAACTTAGGTACTTGGAAGTCCATTTGGATATATGAGAGGCTTGAGCCCGTGACTGATGCAAATTCCTCTCGAGCCCAAATATTCCCTAGCCGAATCTGTTTTCATGAGTACTGCTCAAGGGACTCCCATGTATACGTGTCGTCGTAAGGCTTGTGTAAGATTATCATATCAGCCATTTTCAAAAGTACAGGTTTAGGTTAACTCTTTTGTCATGTAATTATCATATTGTCGTCTTTTCGTCTTCGTCTTCGTCTTCGTCTTCATAAAAAATGGCATAACAAGACCGATCAAATTGTCATGGTTTATAGGTTCACCCCAATTGGAACTGGGTTGTGGCTGGGCTCATCCTAGCGATTTGACCTCCCAAATGTAATATGGAACTCCACTTAACCAGACTAATTGCACTGTGACTCAACTACCCAATCTGATAAGATACTTGAGAGCCTGATTTTGACATCTTATTTTCTGAGTGGGTACAGGGTTGACATTTAGAATCCAATAAAACTGGTTCGGGTTAAAGAGTTAATAATTATACATAAGAGTGCTTGCTACACATGAAACCCAAAAAAAATGCCACTTCAGCAAGTAAGGGCTTTGTTATGTTTTAATTAAAAACAATGCAGAGGGTAGGAAACAAATATCTATTAAGAGGGCATTTTTAGACATTTTTATGCCGAGTTCCTTGTCTAAATTCACTAAAGTTGCTTATGGGCCTATCTAAAAAGAATGAAAAATCAAGTGGGTTTAAGCAGTGTCCTTCATGACCCACCTTTTTGATGTATAGGAGTATTATTTAAATTTGATGTATGGTTGATTGTCAAGTTAAGGTGAAAATTAAGATCAAATTAAAAAATGAGCATAAGATAATCTTTTCTTTTAGGAAAATAGAATCAAAAGAAGATGCGAAATGAACTACAAGTCCCTTCTTATTTTCTTTTAATTCTATTTTCCTAAAAGGAAAAAGTTATTTGATAATCATTTTTAAAATTCACATTTGATCTTTATTTTTAACCACTTATTGTATGAATCATATGCATTTGATTTCTATGTATTATAATGCAAAGGAACATGACCTAAGAGTCCCTTCATAATGAAAAAAGTGGCAGTGCCCAAATCTGACTCCTTTTTCTTTGTTATTTTAGTACTCCCTTTTTTATTTGGTATTAATGTATGACTTTCACTAGTTCTTACTGTATTTTCTGCTTTTGCTTTTTTCTCTATTTCTTTTATACAAATTCTTCTCTTTTTTAGAATAAATTTCTTTCCTTAATCTTTGTCACTAATTACTTCATTTTATGTTCCTTACTACCTTTTTCTCTATTTCAATTTCTTTATTCTATTAATTTTATTTTACGTTTTCATTTACAGTTAAATAGTTGTATATAAAACATATTTTTATATATTAGTTATAATTATACTTTGAGTGGAAAAGTAAAATTTACAAAGTTGCTCAACATAGATAATAAGGTAAGGCTTCTAATGATGATGACGGTAGTAATTACATTTACCCTACCAAAATGATTTTTTTTTTCTTTTTTCATTCTTTTCCTCTTCATCTTTAAAGTCCGATAAATTTAACTATTAAATCTGTAAATTTTATGCGATTTTATCTTTCCCAAGAAATTTACTCTACATTTTCTATTCTCAGTTTTATTTCATCATTAACATGGACCCTAGAAACGAATGAAGATTAAGACTTATAATTTTATTCTTTATTTTAGTTGTTTCTTTTTTTTTTAATTGAGAATTTTACCCGAAAAAGCATTTTAGAGGTCCACTAACCAAAAGAGGTGCCCATAGTTTTGATGCAACAAAACCGGTATTCCTGTTAGAATTAATATTCATTTTTTTTTTTTTGCCTTTTTTCAACAAGCGACGACGTCGTCGCTTAATATCGAGGGTTAGTGTTGATGTCGTCGTTAATTCGTCAAATCTGTCTTTTCTGGTTTCTGCACCAAAATGAACCAAAACAAAACTCTCCCCTAATATTGAATATTCCTTGTGGAGGTTGTTGATCTCTATTAACGAGATAGGCACAGCACAATTTGACCTTATTTCATGCATTATATATCTACCATAGAGCCTGAGTTTCATGTTTACTTTTCGAGAAAAGTTCATTAGGGTTTTGATAAGTTTATTCATTTCATTATTTTTGTTATATGATTATTTTTGAGCGGCTAAATCATCAAAGTAAGGACCTTTTGAGGAAGAAGGAAAGAAAACCGCCAGAGAAAAGGAAAAAATGATTGGGGGAAGAAGGGGAAATGGGGGAAATGGGTTTGAATGTAACGACGATCGTTGGGGGAAATGGGTTTGAATGTAACGACGATCGTTTAAATCTTTAATAAAAAATACGAAAGTAAGGGACCACTTCTGTGCCATATTGACTAGTGGCGCGTTTTTTCGGTTAGTGACCATCTAGGGTCTCTTTTCTTTCTTTTTTTTTTGTAGTTTTCTCTTTTTAATTTCATCTTATCATTCAGTGTTTTTTTTTTTTTGCATTTTAATTGTTCCCTCATTATCAATAGATTTTCGCAACTTGTTCACCATAAACTCATAAAATCTCTTAATATTGGATTTTGATTGTTTCTTGTTTTAATGATTTTTCTACCTTGTTGGATATTATATATATATATTTTTTGATTTCTTATTATTTATAGACAATTTTAAACTTTATTTATTTTTATTTCATCTGCAAACCCAATACCTACGGAATAAGTTTTCCACGATGATGAATGCATCCATTCATAGTTTCCTTTTAGATTTTTAAAATCCGAATGTTCTCATCGATAGTTTAATATATTCCTAATCTCAGTGTAGACCTCATCCTCCACTTTTTCTATTGTTCACAAGATCTCACAATTCTTTGAGCACAGTAAAAATGAATAAAAAAGAGGTGCCGAATGCTATATCATCACTCTTTACTCTATTTAGAATCAATATTTCTAAATCTTTTGTTTTAATATTTCTTTCATTGATATTAGTATTTTTTTCCTTCTTCCTTTTGTTATGGTCCAACATTACATTTACTTCTCGCTGTTAGAACAAATAACATATAAGGAGATTGAATTAAAAACAAAACCAGGTGAATGATCAGAAGACAACAACAACAACCCATAGAGAGATGAAAAGAAAAGAAAAAATGTCAACGCAAACACTAATTAAATCGTTGAAGAATCAAGAGAGAAGCTTTGCAATGGCCAATGCAATGCCGCATATCTTGTTGAAATCATCGTTTTGGCGGGTCAACGGGGACGGGTGGCCTGGTTCATCATTGAATTCATCCTCGCATGACTCTGCATCGGACATGGCGGCCGTCACCCACGTATTAAAGTCACTGTATCCATTTGAGTCGAGCGCCTCTTCTGAGTCGTCAATCTGTTCCATGGCGTTCTGGTAATGCTCCGAACAGGCAGAAAGGCGCTGCTCGACGTAATAGTCGGTGGTTTCGCCTTTCAGGGTGGCGATGTGCTCCACTGCATCGGCTGCGCTTTTGTTTGCCGCCTTCAGAGCAATGGCCACAAGGCCTTCGAGGTCGGCCTTTTGGCTACTGGGATCCGCCTGGAGTATCGCTAGGCACAGGTCATTGTGTAAGGTCTTCTTGCATGTGTCCACAATTAAGTCGTTAGCAATGACCAGTGGGGAGGAAAAGATGAGTGATAGAGAGAGAAGGAAGAGGCAGTGTAAAGGTGTAACTGCCATATATACCTCTGTTTTGAGAGAGAGAGAGAGAGAGAGAGAGAGAGAGAGTAATGTTAGAACTGATGCTTCTTGGTTTATGGATATGGGTCTATTTTGCTTTGGGGGTTGGGGGGTTGGTTCTTTTGTACGAGGAGCGAATTGAGAGAATGAAGGAGTGGTGATGTTATAGTGAGGAGGAGATCTGATGTGGGAGTGATTTTAGCTATTCAAAAGGCGGAGAGTGAGGGACTAGTCAGGCTTGTTTGCAGTTATGGCGGTTTGAACGGGACTTGGGGTGTCGTGTGTGATTGATATTCCAAGGTTCAACCATGAAGAATAACTCTTGGGCAGTTAATAGCATTTCCGCTTGTGTGGCTGAGATTATTTCATGTCAAAGTTCTAGTTCTAGAGTCATTTTTATTGTTTTCTTCGTATTTTCCATGGACTTTGAGAACACTATGGGCACGTATATGTAACCAATCTCCTTGGGAAAAAATTACTAATTTTCCTTAAAAAAAAAAGGGTTTTCATGTGTTTGGTGTGACAAAAGTATGCAGAAATGCTTTTTCACCGCGTCAACAATTTCCTAGAAAAGAAGGACTGAAGGTGGGTGTTACACCCCGTCCCGAATTAATGATGATTAAGGCTAATTAATTGAGAATTATGCTAATTAAGCGTAATTAATTGAATTAATGTTGGTTAATGACAAAAAAGAGATGAACAAGTTTCTAATGATTGAATTGAGCATAATGAAGTGAGATTGAATGAAATTAAGATAATTGAATAGAGATTTGATTAAAATAAGTAGAGATAAGGGCTTCTTCGTAAATACGAGTTTTCGCGTATTTCGTCGAATACGATAATTCTTGATACCATCGCGTGTATCTCGATTAATGTGTTAACTTTCATAACATACACAATTAGTTTTGACTTAAGATTAGTCAAAAGAGTCCTCATTTGACTTAAAATATAAATGAGTGTAGGAAAGTGGGTTTAAATGCAAAATGATGACTTATATAAGCTAAGAGATGCATCATTTGCTCATTTTCCAAACCCTAGGCAACTTTCTTCTCTCCCTTTCTCCTTTTCTTCCATTTCTCTTGATCAAGTGTGATCTTTGGAGAGCTCAAGTGGTTTTGAAGAAGAACTTCACCTCCTTCATCTTCTTCCTCACCTCATTCTCCATTATTAGAACTTTTGGAGCTTTGGCTAGGACCAACCTTTTTCTCTTTGAACTACAAGTAAGTGCCTTGGACTTTTATAGGGTTTCCAAGTTCCATTAATTGTGTAGAGGTGGTTGCTAGCATTAATGGCTCATAAATGTACATTTTCTTGTTTTTATGAAATTAGGGTTTGATTAAAAAGGGTTTGACCTAAAAACAAGCTTAGAAAGAGGGGTTTTGCTCAAGAAGCTTCAAGAGAGGCAAGTGTATACATTTCTATGTGATTATGTTAATATTTATGCATTGCCTTGTTTAGAATCAATGGTGAAATTTTCATGATAGATTGGAATGGGATTTTAATGTGAATGAATGATGGATTAGATGTGGGTTTTGGAATGTATATGAGAGCATAAATGTGGAAGGACTAGATATCCTAATTATGTGCATGTATGAAGTGGAAATGTAGGAAAAATGGAAGAAGAAGGGCAAAAATCGGTGGTTTGGGAACCAGTCCCGGACCTGTCCGATCGATCGGCCATCAGGTCCGATCGATCGGACTGCGTCTTAACTGAGACATATTTCTGTCCGATCGATCGGACCTGTGCGTCGATCGATCGGACTGTCCCTTAACTGGGACGTGTTTCTGTCCGATCGATCGGACCCGTGCGTTGATCGATCGGACTGCCTCTTAACTGGGACGTATTTTCGTCCGATCGATCGGTGGACTCAGTTTGAGTCCAGTTGGATTTCGAGATTTGTTCGATCATGGATGTTCCCTATGAACTTAATTACTGTCTAAACTAGTTTTAAAGCTAGTTATTATGAGATTAGAGGTCAATTGAATTAATGAAGAATAAAAGGAGATTTCAAGTGATTGAACCCTAAGTTTAATAACATAACGAATGTTTAATGAATTATAGACTAGACCTCCACGAGTGATAATTACGGGGACTCTATTATACACATTAATTAAAAGTGATGCCCATCAAGAATAGCACGTACATTAGATAACCAATGGTTACACTCGAATGGTTGGTTGGAATCATGTAAGAAATGAGTGGAGTTCCTAATTATCTGAATTCCCTCATTGGTATGTGTTTGTATTGTACCGTAATTGCTTTACTAGACTTGCATGTCTTGAGTTGAATCTAGAAATAGATTAAAGTGATAACTCGTAAGTTGGCACTACATAGCTATTTCATCAAATGATTATTCCTACTGCAGTAGATGGATTTGGGGGCGTTCCGGAGCTCCGTGGTGATGCTAGTTGCTCCTGGCCCGGGCACTAGTAAGTCCCACAATATTGAATGACTGTCACTAAAAGATTATGATTATATTATTCCTTCCATTTGGAAGATGAATCCATGCTTTGAGGGAAGATGGTAAAAGAATGAAAAGTAATGAAATGAATGCTATGGTAGTTGCCAAATTGTTATGTCCATTAATTGACTAATGACATTATCTATGCAATGAATTATTAGAATTGATAGAAATACAGTTGAATGAAATTATGTAGGTATTAACATGTTATATCACATAATTATGTATGCATTGTTGAACCGTCGTGTTCATTAGTATTATTGATGGCATTACAGGCCCAATTGCCTATGCCGACCCTGCAGCGGCCCCAGCGCCAGCGGAGGAGACCGCTCCGGTTCCTCCAGGAGGTTTGATAGAATGGCATAGACGGGATACCAATTGATACGAGTATCCGAGTGCGTCGAAAAATGGAGATTCATTTTGGGGTTTTCTTTTGGGGATGTTTAGATTCTTTTGGGAGAAACTAATTGAGAATTCAATTTTTGGCCACCTTGTATTGTATGTGAATATACAATGGTTGACAAAACAATTCATGTATAAGAACCTCACTTTTGATTGGGATTATACATTGATGATGGTTGATGTTAAATATATGTATTCCGCAATTTGTATATTTTCCGCAAATTTGTATGATTATCCCTTGTGGATCCCGTTTTAATTTCGGTTAATTCAGGGTTTACGGGAGTAAGTATGTGATCGTGATCCGGGGGTTTAACGGATCTCGGGCCCGGGTCGTGACAGTGGGAGCCATCAAATGAACTCACTTCATGGGGATGACAATAGTTGGGTCAAATGGGTAACCCGACTTGCTTCTATTAGGGGTGGCCGGGTTTAATTTATAGTTATTTTTAATATGGATTTATAGAGTTTTTCGTGTTCGGACATTCATATTCGGCTGCCCCAAAAGGCTTGACGCATCTATAACCACTTGAACATAATTTTTAATGGCCTTTGATGTACATGTCTTCTGTACTATAGTAGGTAGGATACATTTAAAAGAATTTAAGCAAGGGGTTGTGGGTTCAAATTCTCCTAAATGTAAGTGAAAATCTCGTTAAACTTTACTATAAAATTTAAAATAAAAGTCTCTACTATCAAACCCCGAGGGGTAGCTCAGTTGGCATAGGACCACAGTTTGCTCCTGGAAGTTGATGTTTCGAAACTGCGTTACCACACCGGTGTTACATGGGATTTACCCGGTTTCCCCTGTGCCCATAGGGATTAGTCTGGTCTAAAGGGCTGGGACACCCTCAGTTATATAAAAAAAAAAAAAAACTTGACTTGACCCGTACTATCATGGGGTGGGTTTGGTATGCAAATAATAAATACGAAATAGGGTATGCGTGGGGCAAGTGTAAGTCATTGGCTTAGGTTTTACATGATACATTGCCATCCCTATCACTTGCAAATAGAGGCTTGAGGTCTATTGGGGAAAGAAGGATATGCTCAAACTCAAGTATTGACTAATTTACTCGACTCAACTCAATGGTTTTGTTTAATGAGATAGAAAAGAGGTGTTGATGTTAATTCTTTTATTGCATGAACAAAATTGCAAAGATAAATGATAAATCAATTGGTAATATATTTCCTATAAGTTAACGTTGCTTTCAATTCAATTCCCTTGCATAGAAGGTGTAAGATCCTTGACCTTAATTGTGTGATTAGTATAATTAATTATAATGATAGATAGTTAATTATGCTTAGTGGATTGATGAGTCAGTTTTAGTGTTAGGAGTAAGACTTGCGAGTTTTGTAGTATTCGGAGCAAGTTTAATGTCCTAGCAGGTACTTTACAATCTTGGAAAACTCTAAGAGGAGTTCCTTGTAATTCTCGGATCTCGATGATTTTGGGTGCATTGGGTAGGTCTCATCTTTTACGTCATTTTTTGTGAAGGGCGCAACGCGATCCGGTAGCTTGAAACCCATTAAACTCCTCATTTTTCATTTAAGTCCCTAAGGGGTCGTTTGTCTACACCCATTTACGTATGTAAATGGTGAATATGAGTAATATTTAAGTATCAATCATGTTTGTCTATAAGTATTTACGTATCTTGTGTGTAAATCAGATGTGTAAATGGTGTGAAAATGAGCACCAAGTTTTGAACACCTATCTAGGTGGGAAAAGAGAATACCATGCCACATGTGATTTCAAAGAATACCCGTTGGAAGCAGACGGTTTGGTTTTGGGGCAATTTCCGTCAAAGAAGTTCTGAGTTCGAAACCCTCTCGAACGCGTTTAGAAAAAAAATAATAAAAGAGGCATTTCCATCGAAGAGGTTCTGGGTTCGAAACCCTCCCTCCAGCGCATTTACAAAATAATAATAATAAAAGATACATCAAGACCGATCAAACCTATGAATAGAAATTCTCCCTGCATCTCACCCCCTTTTATGAAGGTAACCTCTTTATTTCTCTCTCTTGCCTTGCTATACCAAAAAAACCTTTATAAAATTTATTTCTATAATTGATTAATATTAGCATAAAGCCTGTGAGATGCATGGGTTAAGTTTTATGTAAACTAAATAATGAATTAAGATAATATTGAACTAAATATTAATTAATAAAAATATTAATAATAATCCTATTTTCTTAACCATCAGACTATAAACTCATAGTTCCTTAACCAAACATGTTGGAATGCATTTTTTTTTAAGGTGATCATTGATAGAAATATATAATTTTGAAAAGTATATTTCATGTTGAAATACATGTTCTTTTTTAAGGATCTAAAATGAAAATGAAAACTTTGATATAAATCAGATCTTTTTTGTCTCCTTTTCATAGTATCATTTACAAAATCGTTTAATACATATGCACATATCATTAAAACAAACATAGAAAAATGAATCACATGCATAAATGATGCAAAAATAATGTTATTAGACAAACGTTGTAAAAAAAAAACGCATATGTAAATGTTACGTACTTAAAGTTTGAATATTCATCATTTACATGTGTAAATTGTATTTACATATCTCACGAGTAAAAGACAAACGACCCCTAAACCCCTCAAAGCTCATTTATGTAAATCCTAGGAACTTCTCCTACAAAGAGAGGTTGGACCCCCCCATTCTTCCCTTTTTACACTTCGTGTCCGGTTCTCTCTTCCCTTTCTCCGTTCTCCTTCATTTCCATTGATTTTCAAGTTTCTCCAAGCCAATGTGATTGCTGCCCCAAAGCTCAAAGGCCATCCCCATAATCATCCTCTCCAAGCTCTTCATCCTCTTCACTCATTTGGTAATTAGCATCTTCCCCCACCCCCTGAACCCTACTAATTTCATTTCCCATGCTAGAACCTTGCCTGTTAGCTTAGACTTTGTTCTCTTCTTGTTTTGGTTGGTAGGAGTTGATCTTGTGCTCCTTGGCTTGAGTGAGTTTGATTTTGAGGCTTTGAAAAAAAGGATACAAATCACCAAACAAAAACATTAATGCAAGTGAACATTTGTTTCTAATATTATATGTATGTGCTTTTGAGTCGATTCCCACTACTAGAAAATTAAAGTTTACCGACGCAATCAACGCATCGGTAAACTTAAAAATGCGTCGGTAAATAAATTTACCGACGCTACCTATGGCGTAGGGAAAAAAACGTAGGTAATTAAACTTGCTGACACGTTGACCGCGTCGGCAAGTACAATTTAAACTTGCCGACCCCAGGGGCGTCGGTAACCTTCCACTATTAAATGCACCGTGCCTGACAATTCTTTAAAGTTACAGACACCATTTTTAAATTTACCGATGCCAGTGGTGTCGGTAACCTTATGGCGTCGGTAACCTTCAAATTCTTTAAAGTTACCGACACCAGTGGCGTCGGTAACTTCATATTTATTTTTATTAAAAAACCACGGTTCCAATAACTGGCGTCGGAAACTTCATATTCATTTCTTTTAAAAAACCACATATAGAATTAATAATAAATCATAAATAAAATACTAAAAGTCTTAAGAAATTTATAAAATATTATCAAACATATTACAAACCAAATATATCAGATCAAACACTAAAGTATAAAAATAGAAGTCTAAAAGATAAAGCCATAAACATCAAGTTAAAAGTCTGAAATATAGTAGTCTAATGAGGGTGTCTTGGCATCTCTGGATAATAAACATCATCATCATTATCATCACTTCACGAAAAGCCCGAAGGGTATTGTGGCGGCGGAGGTGGAGGAAATAGAGTACTTGGATCAAGTTGATTAAATTGTCCAGGGAATTGCATGTTAAGTTGAGCGGTTAGTTGCTGGATGTAGGCCGTACATGATGCAAGTTGGTTCTGATAGGTGTTAACTTCATTCTTATATGTGTTAACTTGGGCCTCATACGTTGCAACCTTGTTCTTAAGCTCCTGGACCTCGGCAATCTCTACTTGTCCCCCACTAGAACTAGACGATCCTTTCACAATTCTTCCTCTCCCTTTGATGTATCCCGGACGAGGCTTGCGAACCTTTTGAACTATCTATTCTTCAGTGAGAACTTGCCGACTTTGACCAATAGACTCCGCATCAGAGTTTTGAGATTGTGAACCCCTAAGCACCAACATATCATTCTGCAAAAAATATATATCTATAGAGTTATAAAAAATTGTATATAAAATTTAGGGGAATTGTTAAAAAAAAACATTTATATAAGAATTGAAATTAATTACTATACTCACGTAGTCCTGCTCCGCTTGAGGATCACACCAACGTCCTGTCTGGTGGTTAGTGTACATGAGTCTGTGAAACTCATTGTCACCAAGGAATTGACTAGTATCGGGATTGACCTATTATAATATTTTGAGTTAAAATGATAAACATAAATAAAAAAGAATTCACATAAGTAATGAAAAATTATATACCAGTCCTTGCCGATGTGCTGCAAAAGATTTTGAACCATGGGAACTATTGTAATTGTTTCTTGCTGCGCGATTTAATGCATTCCTCTCACCCAGTTCCTTAAATGATAATACAAAATTAATAAGAAAAAATAATAATGTAGAATCAAATTAATATTTATGTAGAACAAAAGGTAAGTTTCAAACATTTCATCATATCCCGCATACATTCAGAAACAGATGGACAAAGCATTTTGTTGTTCCAACAACCAAACAGAGAACATCTGCAAGAATCAAAACAATAAGAGATGGAGCACACACCGAACTACTTTTTTTTCTTCTTATATTCTCTCATCTTCAAACAAGCTTCTCAATCATGTTGAACATTGTCAATTTTCAGATTTGCACATTCATTCCTAACAGAAGCCCATTTAGCAATTCTCAATAGCACAACTATAAGAATGCCCTCCCAAGATGATTTCTTTCTTCCAAATTCTTTTCCATTCCTCTCTTTTCAAATAGACAAGAATATAGAAAAGGAAATGATCTTCCATAAAATCAAGCCACACCTAATGAAAAAGCACCCTTTCCATGACTCCATAAGCTCAGTGATCTTGGAAAATACCAAGTCACACCACTTTCTTTGAGGAAGAATCCCCAAAGAGACACATCTGAGATGAAAGTAAATAAATAAATGCTCAATAGACTTTGTTTTCCTCTTACACAGGGAACACATATCCAAATTACTATAAACACTTAGGCAGAATTAACTTTGTTAACAACATGTTAACAATTAGGCACAATGCACCACCAGCCATTAAAAAAAATATGCACCACCCCTGTGCACTTAAATAATTGCATTAAATTTCCTTGTTCCAAGGTACCCATGATTCCTCTGACCAACCTACGACCAAACTTACCTTTTGTTCTACATTATTATTTTTTCTAAAGCATATGATGAAATGTTTGAAACTTACCTTTTGTTCCTTAGCACTCCAATAATCACAGAGCCACTGCCAATCTTCATTCTCAATAACGTCTGGATGAGGATGACTCTTTGCAACTTGCAGATTTACATATCCGCCAACGTTCTTAAAGTGTTGATGCAATTGACATCGCCAATCTCTATGTAGGCTCGCCATTTGACTATCCATTGCCTTTTTAACCTCTGATGTCATGGTGAAGTGATACCTTTCCTACACAAGAAACAAGTTAAACTGTTAGAACTGCATAACTAATTAAGTTCAAAAATTTTCAAGCAAATTTTTTTTTAATGTACTTACAAGCATTCCTTTATAAATTGGGGCTTTTACTTTTTCATCAAGCTTGTTGAAAAGTTTATCACATCTAACCGGTAAATGGGTTCGAGCAAGGTATCCCAAATCATGTCCCTAAGTACCATGATTGTCACCTATTGCTCTGCTAGTCCCCTCATAAAATGCTATAAGTAACTTGCCATGCATCAGTGCCTTCTTTGCGTTTTTTTTCTATGGTTTTTTCCAGTATATTTTCCTTTTCCTTTTTTATGATTATTGTTATTGCTTCCTCCTTCTGAAGATGACATTATGTACAACCTATTTCAACAAAAAATAGTATAATTTGTCAACATGTTCCAATCAAGCAATATAAAAAAAGTACATAAATTAGACATTCGAAAAAGTGTTTACAATTTATTCACTATAATCATTTAGTAATTGTACCAGCTCATCACTGTCATAGTCACTTTGATTGTCTTCCCTGACTTCTTTATCTCCGTATTCTTCTAGAGTGTCATCTATTTCCTCATCGTTAGAGTTATCAACGGCAACATTAGCATGTCTAACCACATCATCTATATCACTAGTGCAAATTTCTGTATCTACATCTATACGGTGGATTGATAGTGCTTCAATCTCAGGCTCCATAAAAGTGAAGTTTCCATCTGATGAATCAACTTCTTGCACAATGTCATCATTTTCAACACTCTCTTCGACAGGAATATCCCAAAGATGTCTATGGCTAAATGTTTGTACGATTTGCCATGGTGCACCTTTGAGAGGATCAATCACGTAAAATACTTGTCGAGCTTGGGATGCGAAGATAAAAGGATCCTCTTTAAACCATTCTTTATCGGCACGTAAAGTTGTGAGTTTTGACTCATAGATGACGTGTTTTCTATGCGGCGATGTGTCAAACCACTTACACTTGAACAATAAAACACAATAATCTTGTTTGACATATGTAAACTCAAGTACTTGCTCTAGAACACCAAAGTAAGCCGCTTGTGTATCATCATCAGAACCGGCCACGGATACTCCACTATTTTGTGTTGTTCTTCTAGAGTCACGTTCTTTGACTAAAAACTTAACACCGTTAACGTTGCATCCATTGTAAGATCTAACGATGAGATCTGGACCACAAGATAAGTAATACAACTCATCTGTTGCCTCCGAAGAGTTAAGCACCTACATAAAAAAAAGACAATTTTATTTTTACTCATCACATGTAACCGATAAATTTAATCTTAACCATTACTACATACCTGTTGCTTAAACCATGCAGGAAATTCTTGTTTCTGTTTTTTTTTTCCAAGTCTCGAGAATATTTTTTCTCTAACTCCTTCATGTGTTCACTACATAGAATTATGGCAAATAAACATTAGTGTACATCAAGATATTTCTCAATGGTAGCAAGCAAATGTGGTAGATAGATTAACTTCCTCAAGATATTTCCTTATCTCTGGACAGTTGTTCAAAATGAACCAATGAGCATCCTTCCAAAGATTTATGTCAAGTCGAAGGAATTAAGTCTGCTTTCCCCAAAGGACGACCTAGATGTCGAAAAATTGACAACTGTGCTTGAGAAGTGTTGTTTGGCCGGTCATAATTCCGTTCACACCGATTGAATCTTGTCTCTATCCCATGAAAATACATCGAACAGAACGTCAAAGCTTCGTTCACTACATATGCCTCTGCAATTGAGCCTTCGGGACGAGCTTTATTTTTGACATACTGTTTAAGTGTTCTCATATATCATTCAAAAGGATACATCCACCTAGCTTGAACTGGACCACCAAGAATGGCTTCTCGAGGTAAATGTATGGCTAAGTGAACCATAATATCAAAGAATGCTGGGGGATATATCCTCTCGAGTTTGGAAAGAACAACAACAATCCCTTTTTCCATATCTTCTAAGTCTTTGACATGTAAAGTCCTCGAGCATAACCGTTTGAAAAAGTTTGTTAACTCAGAAAGTGTGTCTCGGATCTGTGGTGTCATAAATGGCCTAATTCCAACTTCCAACAACCGTTGTAAAAGCACATGACAATCATGAGACTTCAAACCAGAGATTTTGCCATCAGCTACATTAACGGTCCTTCCAATATTTGCTGCGAAACCATCTGGAAATTTGACAGACTTAAGAAATGCACAAAACCGTTTGCGCTCATCTTTAGTCAATGGGTAAGCAGCATGAGGCTTAATCCACCTGTCTCCTGACTTTTGCAAATGCAACTCTCTCCTTATATTCATGTTTAAAAGATCTATTCTTGATTTGTCAGTGTCTTTTGACTTCCCTTCAATGCTAAGTAAAGTGCCTACCACACTATCACATATGTTCTTCTCAATATGCATAACATCAAGATTGTGTCTCAAGTCAAGTTTTGACCAGTAAGGAAGCTCAAAAAATATACTCTTTTTCGTCCAATTGAGCTCTTTCACATCACGCTTACATTTCTTTCCACCAAAATCGGGATGCTTTTCGGGAACAACATTAATATGTTCTAGCTACTTCAAGATGTCCGCACCATTTCTCACCCTCGGAGCCGTCCTTGTTTCTACAAATCCATTAAATTGCTTGTTTCGACGAAATGGATGTGCAGTGTCTAGAAAGTGTCTATGCCCCATGTAGCCAACTTTACTTGTAAGACGACATGAACAAGTATCTTCATTACATACAGGACAAGCCATATATCCTTTTGTACTCTAGCCGGACAAATTTCCATAAGCAGGGAAGTCATTTATCGTCCATAATAATGCAACATGCATCTGAAAATGTGCATCTTCCTCACTATCATATGTTTAAACTCCTTTCTCCCACAACTCCTTAAGCTCATCTACTAATGGGCGTAAATAGACATCTATATCTTTTCCAGAAGCTGTGGGTCCTGGAATTAGTAATGTCATTATGAATGACGACTCCTTCATACATCTCCACAATGGCATGTTATATGGGACCAAAATCACAGGCACATACTATATGAGTTGCTCATGTTCCCAAAAGGATTAAAACCATCAGATGATAACCCTAATCTCACGTTTCTTGGCTCCTTTGCAAAATCAGGATACATCTTGTCAAAATTCTTCGACGCTACTGCATCTGCCGGGTGTCTTAAAACCCCGTCTTTTTTGGTCCGACCAACATCATGCCACATCATATCTTTTGTAGTATGACTCGATTTATACAACCGTTTTAGACGAGGCTCCAACGGGAAGTAACGCAATACCTTATGAGGTACCTATTTCCCCTTGGTTTCTTTATCGATCCAATAACTCGTCTTGCATATCGGACACTGCTCCAACTTTGCATTCTCCTTCCAAAATAAGTCGCAGTCATATTTGCAAGCATGAATTGACTCATAGCCCAATCCCAAAACACGCAAATATGATTTTGCCTCGTAATTTGAACCCGGTAACTTTGTCCCCTCTGGAAATGCCTCAATCAACAACTTGAGTAACATGTCAAACGATTTGTTACTCCACTTATTCATGACCTTGACATGCATCAATTTCACCAAGACTGTCAGCGCCAAAAACTTTTCACAAGCAGGATATAAAGGATTCTTCATATCATCAAACATTTGATCAAACTTTCCAGCTTCATTTGATTCTCTTGGAACTTCGGCCGATGCTTCCATTAAATCTTCATCATCGTCATTTTCTAATTGAACATGGCTAGACCCAGCAATATCGTGCAACATATCGTAACAGTCATCATTCACCTCATCATTAGGCACAACATCTTCAATAATTGGAGGATCAACAATAGTTTCACCATGGAAAACCCAAGTCTCTCTTTTATATATTTCTTGCATTCCTCTATCTATTAAATGAGCATAAACTATTCTCAATGGTCGTGTGTATACATTACCACAATCACAACATGGACATCTAATATCCCCTGAAGAATTAACAGAATTCCGAGCTCTCTGGATAAATTCTCGAACCCCAGCTATGTACTCGGGACATAATCGATTAGACAACGATGTCCAACTCTTATTTATAGCCATCTTGAACCAACTGAAATAACAAAATATTTATTAAATTAATAATTAATAATTTTTAGTATACTATATGTCATCTACGTATACCAAAATCATATCATGTTACTAACACTTAAAAAAATCTATATAAATCGATTTACATAATTTTATAATCATAAATAAAATCCAAACTAGTGAGGATCATCAATAAAGAAATTGTTACCATATTTAACTATCCAGCCGTTCATCATATATAGTTGACTGAAATAGTCACATAAGATGATCAAAATTGCAGTCCAACCGTTTGGACCCAGATCATTTCTCCTCAATGTACTATATCAATTTAGCATGTGAATGGAAAAGTGGGTTTGGAAAGCAGGGCAACAAATAATGGCATATCAATTGGGTCAATTGAATAATGCCAATTTCAATTAAAGCAATTGGGTGGTTGGTAGTATATATGTAGGAACTGCATTGTAGCCTATCCATTAGTTAGAGCATCATATATTGCTCATGCTCAGACATCTAATTTTACAATCTTGGTTACTGTGTTATTTTCTTGCTCTATACATTCCCACTTTGCCATTCCCCATTTCTCCATCATCTATAAAATTGTTTACTTGTCCCTACATTACTTCCTTTTTAATGTCTCAACTTAAAATGTTATATTTTTAAATCAACATTTGAATGCCATAAAAAACAACATTTAAACCAACATTTGAATCCCAAGTGAAGGCCTTCAATTGGACATATTTTCATTAATTCATATTTTCGAAAAATAAACAACATAGTTTAACAATCTCATATCACATCCATATAAAAAAAAAGTGTAGACATAAAATCATATTTAAAACACATAACAAAATTTTTATAAATTATCCATATAAATTATCAATTCTAAAATTTATAAAACAAAACCTATAAAAATATATTATTAAACTAATTATCATAACAATAATAAAAAAAATAAAAACTACATACTGATTATAAGATATAAGAAGGGCTGGTATGGGTGAGGAATGGCAGCAGCAGTGAGTGGATGACAAACATTTAAACAAAAAAGAAGGAAAAATTATTTGAAGAAAAACAAAAAAAATAAAAAAAATAATATAAATATTTCATACCTTATAAAGAGTGGAAGAAGGCGGTTAGAGAGATGGGAGGAAGAGATAAAAGATGCAGCACTGGAGTTGCAGAGAGATGCAAGAAGGGGGAAGATGAAGACGGGGAGCCAGAGTTGCAGGGGAGATGCGGATGGGAGAATGGGGGAGATGCGGTGGGGGAGGGGATATAGATAAACTTACCGATGCCGTAAGGCATCGGTAATTTTCTTCGCAAACTTCCCGACGCTCAAGACATCGGGAACTTCTTTGGTCAAACTCGGGAACCGAAATCACAATGGGAAAGATTTTTTTTGCCTAGAACTTCCCGACACCATTTGCGTCGGTAAATTAAATGTCAAAACTTCCCGACGCCATACGCGTCGGTAAATTAAATAGCAAAATTTACCGACGCCGTTAGCGTCGGTAAGTTCCACAACTAAATTCCTTTTTCAATTCGGATCTCTGCTACAAAGTTAACGACGCTACCTTTTGGTCTAAGCGTCGGTAAAATTATAATTCACCGACGTTTTTATGGCGTCGGTAAGTTTACCGTAGTCTATCCCAACATTTCTTGTAGTGTCCAAGCATTGATTGTGTTTCCACCCTTCCAAACTCATTTAATGATAAATGCTAGGGTTGTTGAGCATTAATGGCTATTTGGTTTAATGGCTTTTATGGAAAGGTGTAATGTGATGGATAGGGAGTTTAAGGTGCCCCATATGTGATGCCCAAGACTCATTTTTTGTAGGTGGAAAGAAACTCTCCCCAGTTTTTGAAGTGAATAATTTTAGAAAACTGATTACAGGGAGCATATAGTTACTCGTAGGCTCTCTACTACTAACTATAAGCCCTAGACAGTTTCAGACATCGGTTCTATCTGAGAGTTTTGACTAATAGAAATTGCACTATAGTGAGATTGTAGGAGACCCACAGCTCGCCGTAAGATCCCCACGGCTAAACGTGTTTCGACTTTTTCTCGAGTTACTATTCATGTTGAGAGTTCTACTTGATAGGCTCTAATTCACAGTGAGCTCATGGCTAGCTGTAAGCTAATTGTTGAAGACCCCACGGCTAGCCATAAGGAGATTACGGCTAACCATTATGCGATATTTTCCAAGATTTAGGGGTTTGGATTTTTGGAACCTTTACCCTTAGACCATGACTCTTAGCTTAGTCTAATAATGATTATGAGTGAGACTAATATTAAGGGGATGCGTAAGCTAGATATCCTCTTACGAATCGTCCGGTTAGGCATGTGTGAACTACACCAAGTCAAATGGGTGGTGTGGTGGGTTCCTTGAGGATAGCATCAAACTTTGAAAGGACCAATATACTTCATGAGCTATCCGGGAGCCACGTGACCATTGGATTAAATAGGATGGTCTTTCACTTGTATATGGTGATTATAAACCTAGGTCGGCTATTCGTAAGGCTTCGTTGACTCATGAACTATTAGGATATGGGTTGGATATATCTTTGCTTTGTACACAAGCATGTATCCTCTCTTTTTGTCGATCGTTCTTGAGTGTAATCCAGTGTTAACTTAGTATGGATGTAGGGCCTTTTGGCCAAGCCTTGGTTTATTTGTCTGTATTTCATGGGAGATGTTTTGTCTGGTAGTGCGCCATGTTAGTTGGATTATATGTGTGGTTGTTGAGGACTAGTCGGGTTATGAGCTTAAGTGTGATTCCTGAATGTATGTGTATATGGAGTAGTTCCTCTTAGGTTTGCTCAGAATGATATTCTAGCCAGACACTGTGTGTGATGTGATTTTTGAACCATTCGAGTCAGGCACTACTTGGTTGTTTTATTCTCCCACAGTATACATACCACTCTGTAGCAAGGACTGTATCATTACGCATGCCACTCGGGCATAGTGTACTTTACCGCGAGATGTACGTAGGTTTAACAATATTCTCAACTGGGCTTCTTCCCACATACTTTGGTTTTGGCAAGGTTTTCCAACGCATAATTATTGGGCTTGCCTGGGCATTTTCAATCGGGCTTTTATTCCGTACAATCAATATATGTGGGTCACCTATTTGATAGAGTGTGTAGGTATAGCCTTATATATATATATATATGATTCTTATGTGATGATTTACATTCATGCATTACTGCTTAGTCCTCTCTCATTTGCTTCTCATATGATCAACATTGACGTTGTTTCTTTATTAATGCATCTTATTATGTTACTTACAGTTGCCCACCTATTGGATTTCGTAATCTGCTGATGCGACATTTGGAGCTTAGGTACCGAACAATATAATGAGCTTGCGGTTGAGGTGATCCTAGATTATCCGTCGGCTGAGGAGTTCCACGAGTGGTGTGCCAATGACGTAGTTTGATGCCGCCTCGTTCAGTACATGAGAGCTACCACTGATTTTATTTTGGATAGATTCTTTTTTTCATATACTTGATGTATATATTTTGTTAGGCTAGTTTTTTTATTAATTAATGACCTTGTAGTTCAACTTTAACCTTTATGTTAAGGTTAAATGCAACTTGGTTACTTGTATTTGCTCTATTATTTATTATGCTGTCTAAATAGTTATTTTTTTATTGGACGTTTTTGCATTCAATTTATGGTGTTGGACACTAGACTTATACCTCTCTATGGACTTGATCCACCCAATTGGAGGCCACAAATGTACTTATATTAAAAAAATCTTAATTACTCTCTAATCTTACGACCCCGGGGCTTAGTTAGCTGTAATCAAATCCTAGCGGCATGATAGAAGGCAAGAAGGCAAACATATCTTTGTTTCTGTTGTTCGAGCGGTAGTCTTGCAATGCAGCCTACTAAGTGTTTTTTTGATTAAGAAAACACCTTAGTTCATTAAATCTAGGGGAGTTCTATTGGCACCATAATTTTTACTCTTCCCACGCAGTTATTATGCTATTTTTTTTACAATAAGAACATTATGTGAAATGACTAAAATGGACATCTCGTAATCCATGTTAAAAAAAAACTTTCTCTTCACACACATAACTCCTCTCCCTTCTCCACCGGTCTTCACTCTCCAATTCCTTATTCCTCCATTGCACTCATCTCTTCCCACATTCCCTTCTTCCTTCACGCTCTTTACAATATTGTACCACTCTCCCACACTTCACCACCTTCTTCCTTCTTCCCCTTGCTCCCATCAAACTCTATTTCTTGTAGTTCCATAGAACCAAACATTACATTGGAGAAGGAAATTAAAAAGGAAATCGTGTCTTTCATTCCTAATAGCAGCGAAAAGGTAAGTGTGGTTGATTATTTCAGTATTTTCGCCAATTTTCTCAAGTTATGTATAGTAGTTGTTTGCATTCTGTCCGGACTGGTATGACCGAACATATGTGTACTGTTCGGTCATACGATGCCGAACAAATGACAAATGTTCAAAAATTTATATCCGAACATAAAAGATATGTTCGGAAATTTATAACTGAACACTAGACCTATGTTCGGTTATAATATGTCGAACATATTTTTTATGTTCGGATTTATTGTTCCGAACGTTACTGAGACAATTTCTTTTTCCTCATTGCAGCCATCCACCGAAGAAAGCCAAGTTCAGTCAGCCTATGTAATGGACTTTACAAATATGTTTACCATGGAAGAAGTAAGACATATTATATTAAATTATGATTTGAATAAATATTGTGTATTTCTAATGTCTGATTCAATGGTTAATTTTGTGTTTAGATATTTCACAGCCAAGATGCATTAGTGAACTGGGTTCGTGATGTGGGTCAAAGAAATGATTTCATCATTGTCATAAAGGTATCAAATGCTGCAAGGCCTGCAATAAAAGCTAGAGTTGTCCTAGCATGTGAGAGAAGTGGCCATTTCAAGCATTGTAAGACCAATGATGAGGGGCCTACTAAGAAGAAGTTCAAGCAAACATGACCAAAGAAATGTGGATGCCCTTTTACATTAAAGGGCATAAAGCTGGACACTTTTGATGATTGAATGTTGGAAGTTGCATATGGTGTACATAATCACTCTGTTGCAGAGTATCTAGAGGGTCATTCATTCATAAGGAGATTAACAAAAGAGGAAACAAAATTGATGGTTGATGTGTCTAAGAGCATGGTACGACCGAAAGATATTTTGGTTACATTAAAACAAAGAAGTGAGTTAAATGTAACTACAATGAAGACCATTTACAGTTCACGTCATCGGCACAAAGTTGTTGAGCGGGGTGGGAGGACACAGATGCAACAACTGATGGGAAAGTTGACATGGCATAAGTATATTGAATGCCACATGAACTGTAAGGACAATTATGTTATCACTGATTTGGTTTGGGCGCATCCAACAAGCATGCAGTTGTTGCGTTCCTCATGTCTTAATAATGGATTGCACTTACAAGACCAACGGGTATTGCATGCCCTTACTGGAGATTGTCGGAGTGACTTACAAGACCAACCGGTATCGCATGCCTTTATTGTGATAGACAGGGAATTATCACTATTGAAAGCCATCAACACTGTATTCCCTAATGCAAGACATTTATTATGAAAATGGTACATAAATAAGAATGTCCTAGCGAAATGTAAGAAGTTGTTCGAAACAAAGGAGAAGTGGGATAGATTCACATTGTATTGGAATATGTTGGTCCATTTATTAAAATTTGGATTACAACAAACATTCCAAAATTTGCTAGCAATGCTAACCCATAAAATCCATGTGACCAAAATATATATATGACAATGCCAACCCATACAAAACATAAAATATGCCTGATTGTTTTAAAGTCATGGAACACAATCATGAAATCGACTACTATTCTTACAGGGCTTGTGAGCGTAAGAGTGAGCAATCATGCTGGGGTGTCGGACCGTGCACTCCACCTCTTCAATGGACATTCCACGTGAGACATGTGCAGCTTGCTTGACGTGAGTGTATATACCATAGGGGTCTTCAATCCATCCCTCCGGACCCCTCTCCACGACTCTATCAAGGATGCTCAGAGCACCTGCATTGCGCTGCAAGTAACATGTTTAATTCATTAGTTCACCGAAACATTAAATAAATGCTCAATATTGCTCAATTAACCATATCACATCTCATAATCAATGTTTGCACTAGGTTGCGCATCTCGCGGATGTAGGCGAAAACTTGATTGGAAGTTAGGGTTTTGAAGCAGCCTTCATGATACTCGTGCGTACTAATCCATGTACTGTGGTACGCAATCAGAAGAACATCGAACTGCAATGCTTCGATTCAACCCAGACAGTACGTGATCATTCCATCTTTCTCATACTTGATCAAAATATTGATACACAATATGGTATGCATTTGCAGTCGGGCCTTGTGTAGCATGAATCAGAATTAATGGGAGTGGAGGAATAGTCTGCATCCTATCAAACTGCCTTAAGATCTTATCTGGATGATAGGGCTCAACAACTTCCATGGACTTATTGCACCCACAGTAGAAGGCGACCTGATTAAATGGATGGTGCCACCTAATATTTCGATAAGGATCCCATGTAACTTGCAATGACCAAAACAATTATAATAAATTTTCTTCTCAATAAAAAATGGGTTGTCAATCAGTCCAATAACTCATGAACAAGCAAATTTGCATACCTCGTGTGCACCCATGTAATCTAGCCGCTTTCGTAGTACTTATAGGGGAGCAGTAGTCTCCCAATAAGTGAGCCAGCGATGCACTCGAGGCTGAGTGACTCCATATAAAATGTTGAAAGTTAGAGCCAAACACTCAAAATATTCATAAATCCACGCCTCTAGCAGCGTAAGATATCCAATAATTTGTTTGACTTCATGACGGGGAGTCAATCCCAACTGTCGATACAAATAAGCCATAGCAGCGACACCTCATGCATATGTACGGACACTTAATAAGCCTGTCAACAGCGTAAGATATATAATTGGCACACGTGTGCCACTCTTGTCCGCGAACAATGTGCAGCCCAATAAATACAGAAGATGGGCTCTCACTGCACAATCAATCATGTCATCTCCATTCTCATCGGATATGTTTGAGAAGCTCCTTCTTAGCCACTCCAATCTTACAGATTGGCCCCGAACCTGCTGCAACTCATCATTTGCCTCATTTGGATGAACTCCTAGAGCGTCAACAAGGAGCGAATGAGCATCTTGAAATGACATTCTACCATTATAAGCAACAGAATGGCCAGTCACCGGGATCCCAAGTATGGTGGCAACATCATCTAGACTTATGGACAGTTCATCGAAAGGTATGTGGAAAGTGTTTGTTTCAGGTTGCCACATTTCCACAAAATAAGAGACAAGGATCTTACTAACAGAGCGGTAGGATGCTGTGATAAGTGGACTCAAATTAGATCTATCCACTAACTCTCTAACCCTGTCGCTCTCATTCAATTGCCAGTGTGGTATTTTCTGTCTATGGCTCAAATACTTCAGCGGGGCCCGTTCCTGTATTTCGGAAATGCTACATTATTGAATAATGTAACCAATACATTGAGCTTCATGTAAAAAAAAATAAAACATACATACTTGTGAATGCCAAATGTATGTAGCTATGTGTGTGTTTAAACTGGGCAACAAAGAATGATCTTCTGGCCCAGCAATTGTTTATTGTTCAACAGCAGCTTCTTATTCATCAAGTTGTTCAACAGGGGCTCCTTCTTCTTCATTGCCTTCTTCCAAATCATATTTCGAATCCTATGGTTCTTCTACAACCTCTTTAATTCTTTGACGGCTCCTCTTGTTGGAAGCTGTCGGTCTTACTCTGGAATTGCTTGGCCTATCCATTTCTGAAACATTGGAAAATGAGTGATAAAAAAAAAAACTCACCAGGTACTGTTCGATACTGTGTATTCGAACGAATCTGGAACTGTTCGGCTTGTAATACCCAAACAATCCCATAATGTTAGAACATTATGTGCCGAACATACTTAGAAGGTACGAACGTTACATTCCAAGTATTTTCAAAATGTTCGGCGCTGAATATCCGAACATAAGTATAATGTTCGAACTTTCAGGATCGAACATATCACGGCGAAGCAATTTTTTTTTAAACAACTGCAACCAGTGCAAAAAATATATTTATTTTTTGAGCGACTTACACCAGTGCATATGTATCCTTTGAACATATTTTTATGCAAAAGAGTTGCTACAACGACCTATTTGAAAAAATAACACAATGAGAATGGTGAAGAAGGAAGGTAATTGGACAGACAGCCACTTCTAATTCCTTCTGGGCCTCTTGGTTCCGTGGGAGATACTTCAGGCATCATCCTATCTGGTTTTTAGGTAACACTAAGGCAGGATCGTGTATCTGGACAAAGGGTAAGATCCCTAGCTAATCTCCTTCAGCAAGGTTGCCGCTGGGTTCTGGGCAATGGCTTTTTCATCCAGCTGTGGTATGATAAATGGATTGACAATGAATCTATTCCCCAAACATTCCCTCTCCTTCATTTCTCTGTCAAAGATAAGGTGGCAGACCTCATTCAAGGAAATTCTTGGATCATCCCAGCCTCAGTTCCAAATGAGGTTCGTAGCTACCTTCTTCAAAAGACCAACCTAATCCCTCTCACAGGTTAGTCTGGCCCTGATAATCTTTCTTAGCAAGATTCAGCTTCAGGGGCTCTGTCTCTTAAATCTGCTTGGAATTCTCTGAGGTCAAGAGGTAAAGCAGTGGATTGGAGTGGTCTAGTGTGGAACTCTTTCATCCATCCTAGGCTTTCCTGTTTCAGCTGGCATCTGCTCCTTAGGAAAACGCCCACAGACTCTTGGGCAATGCAAGTGGGGAGCTCCATGGCTTCCAGATGTTATTCCTGCCTCAGAGAAAGGGAATCAGACTTTTATCTTTTCTTTTCCCGCTCCCTGACTCTTCAGCTTTGGTCCTGGCTTCTAAGTCTTCATGGAATTCCATTGTTCCCCCTCTCTCAGCATGTAGGGTATGGACAACTCTTAGCCAGGGAGTAGATGTCAAAGGAAGATCATTTGTAGCAGCTATCTTCTTTCTAGCCATCTATACTCTATGGTTCCTTCGTAATGAAGCCAAGCATCGTAATAAAAGGCCTAACCTGATGAAGGCGCAGCAGCTCTTCGTTGAAAAATGCTCTGGTTTCTTCTCTTTGTCTTTAGGCAAGTTTCCTCCTCCTCATCCTATCTTTAGGTCCTTTGGGTGGGGAGACTAGCTGGGCAGTTGCCTTTTTCTCTTGGTTTCTCCCCAATCTCCTTGGGAGTTTTTCTAGCCCAGTTCCTGGTTGTTAGGTTGGCTACTATTCCTTCTCTGGCTGCCTATGTAAATTACTGTGGGAGGTGGCTGGGCTTAGTGGGTTCTGTTTTGGTATCTTCAGTAAGGAGGCTCTTTCTGGTCTGGCATCGTTGCTGCCCTACTCTTCTTCTGGTCTTGTAGCAGCTCTGGGAGGCTCAGGAGAACGCTGTCAGGGGAGCTCTTTGCAGTGGAGGTGTTGCTTAGCTTCGGCTGTCTTTCTCTGTTTTGCTGATCTTTATCGGCAGCCCCCTGTTGGGTCCTGTCGCAATCTTCTCCTTGCCTCCATGTTGCTGGCCGATTTCGCAGTGCATCGCTTTTCAGGGGAGCTTTCTCTGTTCAGCTAATGGTAGTCTCTTTGTCTATTAGAGTTGAGGCTCTGTAGTTTCTTGTACGCTGCTGGCAGGTTATGGTTTTATGTCCAATTACTGTAGTAGCTCGTTTTGTTTGTGGAACTGGCTTGACCAAATTTTCAGCAGTTCTTCAGTGTTGAGGAGCTGTGGTTCAAATATTTCTCTATGGTGTTTAGTCTTTTCTTTCGCCTGCTTCTTGTGCTCTTCCTATTTTGTCCAGTGCCCCTCCTATTTTAGGGTGCCTTTTGTTTTCTTTCTTTTGAATGTATTATTTCTTCTCCTCTCCTAGGGGCTTTGCCCTTTTCTTTCTTTAATACAAATTTACCAAATTGCAAAAAGAAGAAGGAAGGTGACTTACCTTTGATTAAAATGGAGGTTTTTGTGACAAGAGGTCGTTGATTCCTTATGTGCTTCGGTCCTTTCACTTGGCTAATCATCAAAGATGAATGTAGGTCTAAATGGGTAGTAGAAGAGGTTTTCAGTGACAATAGGAATAGAGAAATCGGTGAGGAAGTTGTGTGTGAAGAGATGAGAGGAGGTCTACATGGCAGGGGCAGTTTGGGTATATTGATGGGTGCAGAAAGTAAAATATGTAAGAAAATCAAATTTTATACATCGATGTGGAGTGAAATTCGGTGGGAAGAGTAAAAAATGTGGTGCCAATAGAACTCCCCTTAAATCTAGACCTAATAATAAGGTTTTCCATGATAAGGATTAGCAGTGTGATTTTCTTGATGGTTAGAAAATCCGTTTGGGTACTATATAAGGAAAGTCTCAGTCCTCTTGTAACCTCATACGTAACACAAGTATCCATCAAATAGTTTATAGAGAAACAGAGCTTGGGAAGCTATTGTAGTTTGCAGGGGAACAGGCCATCCAAGCACCTAATCAAAGATATGAATTGTCATGCCCTAAGATTAGGTTGGACCCTAACCCGATCTCATGGGTGTGAGAATCGAGGCAAATGCAATTTCATTGTTTCCTAATAATCACAATTATGGCCCTAAATCTGGGTGGATTGAAGTCCGAGGTGAGGTTATGTATGATGATCACTCATCATAAAGATGACAGAGCAGAAGTAGTATAGAAGCACATAAGTCCAAATAAGTTTACATATATTAAATTAAATTTAAGGCCCCTAACATTTGGGGTACCCTAATAAAAAGGGCATCTGCCCAAATGTAATAGTCCAAAAGTCCATGGGGTGTATGACTAGGATTGCAAACGGGTATCCGATTCTCCGATTACCCGAAAGTTCTGACCCGCAAAAAACCGGGTCTGGAACCTATTTTAGGTTCCGATTCATAAACGGGTCCGGGTTCGGAACCCAATTTAAGTTCCGATTGATAGACGGGTTCGGTTCCGGGTCCATATAGGTTCCGGCCCATGGACCTGAGACCCAGCATATGAGTCTTTAGTATTGCAAATTTGTACCTCAAAATAAACTTTTTTTTTACGTTTTTAAGTATAACACTTAAGGAATAAACTTGATGCATTGTTATAAATTGAATGATATGCTTATTTTAAGAAAAAAATGAGAATAAAGAGAAATTAAAATTAATTTTGGAACTAGATTCTAATCCTTTAGGTGGACCCGGTTCTAGAACCAGATCCGGGTTTTCCTATCGGAACCGGGTCTGGAACCAACAAAATAGGATTCAAAATCGGTTCCGAAACCGGAACCGTTATTTAAAAACGGGTCCGGGTCCGGGTCCACTATGGTTCTGAACCAAAACCGTCCCGTTTGCAACCCTATGTATGACCCTCCAACATAGGACTCAACGCTTCAAACCACGTTGTCGATGCTCCACTCAAAATACTTGACTTCTGGTGGAGCTTCCTCACCCTTCTGCTCGATGGGGGCATCGATACCTAAGCACCAAATATAGCATCATCAATAAATTGGCAAGTAAATATATATTAGTAACAGGTATAACATATGCCAATAGAAAATCAATAATAGGGTGAGACATGAAAACATAAATAATAATGAGCGGAACCACAACTACATATCATAACAATCAAGCTCCCCACACAAGCCAATAATAAAATGAATGCACCTAGGTGAACACGGTCAGAATGATGCAACCCAGGGGAACGCAGTCAAAATGATGCAACCCAGGCGAACCCGGTCAAAATGAAGCAACCCAAGCCAACTCGATCAACTCTGACAAGCTAGTATGGTGGCGTACGTCCACCTCCCGATCTTTAGATGGTAAGTACAAATGCATGCATAACCCTATCCATAGAGAGGCACCCTAATTGTGGGGTTACATAACCCTAGGTGTAACGCCTCACCCTACACGCATGCATGATATTGTCCGCTTTAGCCCACTGGCCTCAAGGTTTTATTTTTGATGGGCCTCAACCCATCAAAAGGCCTCATGCAAGGTAAGGGTGTAAGCTATACATATAATCCCAATCACTTTCCTCTCTATAGTCATGTGGGACTCCGGGGCATCACATTCCACTCCCTTAGAGCTGCACGTCCCTGTGCAGTAGCCTGCCAGCCCTCTTGGCCCGCCCACTTGCACCATACCACAGTAGGGGACCCACACTCGAACTAGTCGAGAGTCGGCTCTGATACCATTTGTAAAGCCCCACCCTACACGCATGTATGATATTGTCCGCTTTAGCCCACTGGCTTCACGGTTTTGTTTCTGATAGGCCTCAACACATCAAAAGGCTTCATGCAAGGTAAATGTGTAAGCTCTACATATAATCCCAATCACTTTCCTCTCTATAGTCGATGTGGGACTCACCTGACTTATAGATCCAGACCCACATGCGCGCGATCACACACACACACACACACACACACACACACACAAGCACACACTCACACACAAGCACACACATAATGCCAAAGTACAAGATGTCCGATTGGTCTCACATTGGGTGTTTTCATCACATCATCAATAAAACTAGAAGGGGGACCACCCCATAAGCATAGTGGACAGGGTAAATAACCAATGAATGAAGTGGGTGTATGCTCCAATCATGTAATATACAGAGAGTCCTAAGCTAACCTTAACCTAACCAAATTATATGAGTAAATGGCCAAATGGAGTAGGCACTAACCAACCTAAAGCTAAGGTCAAACATTACATGTAAGGCCCATGTCGTCAATCAAGGTAGTTACGCGGGTTCGGGATGACTTTTGTAGTCATTTGGTACTCCTGAAGTTGTTGACACTCTAGGGCCCACTATGCCACACACATAATCCAACATGGGTCCCACGGGCGTTATCGCACAATCCCCAAGGAGATGCTAAGCCCAAACACCCCCTAATAAAGAATCACACCTTGCGAAGTTAGACTAGTCGAACTCTTTTTTATAAAACTTCTATTATAATTACTGAACTCTCTTGGCTTATGCAGGGATATAGTGATTATTGGCCAAAAGCCCTAAAAAAAGCTAAGGATAACTATATTGCTCTTACTTTTAATGCTACAGTCAGTTTATCATCTCTACAAAATCCCTGTTAGATATGGCCCGGCCCCTTACCATGACTTCATCAATAAAGTGGGGAGAGCTGACATTATTCTGTTAATTTGGCTAGTTGGTCCACCATGTGGAGTAAGAAAGTACTAATATATGTGACAACTGTAGTAAGACAAAGGATTATACAATTTTTTTAACAACTTCAACTGAAGGTATATGTAAAGAGAAGTAAGTATGGCAGAGTTTTAATGATTCAATCAATAATATGTGGAACTCACAGCTGCCACTTGCTTGCGCGGCTGCCCAAAAGGTGTTTTCATTGGATGCTAGATATTCAAAGTTTAGACTTGTGGCTGCTCAATGTCACTAGTCTCGTTTGATTGTGGAAAACCTGATGGTGGCGTCTATATAATGAGGTTTTCTAGATCGGGGCATGGTCATTGGCTTACATCCATGGCAAACCCATCTAAATGGAACCGTCACAAACTCCACCCACACGTAATGTGGTTTTTGGTTTGTTGAGATGATCAACCCATCTCAGATCCAATCTTAATTACCCATGCTCTTGTAGATCATCCCACTTTGACTCTGCCCATTTTAACCCCATTATAAGACCCTTTAATAGCTCCACTATTAATGCATTTCAAATCCATAACCACCAACCCAACATCATAAATGAACATAAAAGAGATTCTGAACATGTTTAAAGCAATAAAACTAACAAATGAAATATGCACATACTATTATTGATATCTATATACTTGCCTTGGCTTGTTTGAACCAAAATTTCTTAGAGCCTAGGTAAAACTCAATCCTTGCCCTCCCCACCTTCCCACCTCAAACCAAGTAAAGAACCAACCTCCTACATGCCAAAATAGAAGGAAAAACCCACTAAATCACAAATGCATGGTCCTAGTATTGAATGAGTAACACTACATGAGTTTTGGGGAAAGGTATGCTTACCTAATGGTGAAAACGAGGATGGAGGAGGATGAAGGAGATGGTGGGGAGCTCTTGAAGCTTAGGGAAAGCCCTGGCAATCCTTGCAAGAACCCTAGCTTGGTGGTGGAATGAGGAAAAGGAATAGGTGTTGGGTTGGAGATCGTGTCGGAAGCTTCGGATCGAGTGTCACGAGTCTACTAGAATGCAAGGGACCCATTTAAGCGAACTGGAATAAGGCTTTAATACCACTGCTGGGTTGAAGATCGTGTCGGAAGCTTCGGATTGAGTGTCACAAGTCTACTACAATGCAAGTGACCAATCCAAGCGAAGGATGAGGTAGTGTATTGTCTAGAGATCAGAGGAGATTTACTAGAGATCTCTTCCACTCAGATCACTCCCTATTGTCCACAGGCTTAAAGATGGATGCCTGATGCATGAGCTAATTGGTGGATGAACCGAATCTTTTGTAATAGCCAAAAGGAAAAAGAAGATAAGGATGGTGGATTTTGCATTTCTTCTTCTCCCTTGCATCCTCTTTATATAACCATGGAGAAAAGATTCATTGAAGGGGGGCTTAATAAGGTTATAATTTCAATGGTCTTTTTCGTTCCCTCGTGAAAAAGTAGAAACGAAAGAAAGAGTCCTTTAGGGCATGTTTGTGTAGCCTATTTCCATGGAAATGGAAACAGTTTTCTGCAGAAAACTTACTTTTCAGGTGTTTGGTGCAGCATTTTTCATAGGATTTACTTTATTGCCAACTCAATATTTTCCTTCCTCACTTTGGAAATAGACTTCCCATGGGGGGTATGGGAAGTCTATTTCCTCAGAAAACTTGCCCCCACTTTATAAGCTCGTTTCCTCAGTCTTCTTTCGAAATCCTACGTTGAAAAAACGGAAGAGGAGCTCTGGCGAAAAAAAAACCCGATCTCCATGGACGATTTGAAGCCGTCTCCATCTTCTCCGCTCTTCCTCAATCTAATCAAACCCATCTCTCTTCCTCTCCCCCCCCCTCTTCCTCCTCCTCTCTCTCTCTCTCTCTCTCTCTCTCTCTCTCTCTCTCTCTCTCTCTCTCTCAATCCGCCTCCATCTCCAACCGTCTCTCTCAATCTGCCTCCATCTCCATCTCTTTCTCTCTCAATACCATCTCTGCCACCATCTCCACTTCCATCTCTACTGTAACTTAAATATGAACCCATTTTTATTATGTGATTTCCAAGCCCTAACAATACAATCAAATCGTAATCCCAGCCCTAACCCTAAAATCAAATTCAAACCCTTATCCTAATCCAAATATGAGGATTTCCCAATGTCTCCATCTCCATCGTCCCTATTGGCAAACAAGTACTCTTTGATGCAAAAAAGAACAGATTTTGTGATGGGTTCTTTCTCAGGTATGTTGTGGATTATGTTGAATATGGTTTTTCTACTCTTTGGTTATCACTGTGTGTTCTTATTCTTCTTGTTAATTATGTTGAATTTGGTTATTCTTCCATTGTTGGATTCAATTTATGTTGAATTTGATTTTTCTACCATTGTTGATAATTGCTCTGTGTAAAGCGAATTGGGTAGAATGGGTGGGGATTCCACCATTGCACCAAACATGAAAATTATGATTTCAACAAAGAAAATATTTTTGCACCAAACATGGACTTTTGGTTGCCACATAAAACCCTTTCTGTGGTATTCCTTCCCCACAGATTTTGCTTATGTGGCAATTTCTCCTTTCCACAGAAAGTATGTCTACACAAATGTGCCCTTAGAGTGAGGGCAGTTTTTCCTATATGTGGTTGGGGCCATATTTGCTGACATGGTAGTGGGCTCCAAACCACTAAGGCTAATATTAGGGAGAGTGTAGAGAATAGAAGAGATGAAATGAGATGTGGAAATGGGGTTTTAGGGCTTAGTAGAGATATTTTGGGGGTTTTACATATAAGGCAAAGGATTCAGGGTATTTACAACAAGGTCCTTGGCTAATGGGTGTGGGCTCATAGGTGGGGGTGGGGGGGTTTCAATGCCATGAATGACATGCTACATCATGCACCTCACCCACTAATCATAGTGCTTAGGCTACTAAATCCAATTAAGCACCCATAATCATAGTGATTAGCTACTAACCCACCTAATTAAGGCATGGGGCCTTACATGGACCATTCATCATACATTTCTTCAAGGCTACATGCATACCGTACAATTGTTCATTTATCACGTGTTCAATAATTATGTGAACCTCAACTGTTGATTCTACAACTCTAGATAGACCCAAGATCACTTGTATTCTTTTTGTTTCTCACAATCTCTAGTATCATATTCATTAGTAGGTAAGGAGCCTTGTGTATCAAGGTAGAGATTATTAGAATCATATAAATTGAATCCTTTGTTACAAGGCACTGCCGATAGCGGTATTTGTTACAGTGGCTACTAGTTAGAATTGGCTGACTTCATTGTGCAAATTCTGCTGCAGGAGACCAAGATAAAAAAAGATCGATGGCTAAATAAATTTTCTCTTCAGACAATAGTGCAGGAACTTGGATGTTGAAATTGAAACAAAGCGCATGGCAGCTCCACATGAATGTAAAGAAGGTGGTTTGCTAAAAGAGATTTTATCAATAATTGTGTTGCATTTAGTATGATCCAACCACTGCGGCATAGTACAAATGAAAAAGGGGCTTCTCTAGCATTTTGTGGTATATATGCTCTATTAGAGTGAAAGAGAAACTTGGAATTTTGTGCAGTTGGAAGTTATTTTTATTTTTTTATTTTGCCTCTAATACTTTCAACAATTTTCTTAATTATCTAATTTTAGGCCATAATTCAAAAGCTAAGATAGCAGTAACCATGCTCTCCTAAATAATGGTTTTGATTTTCTGTTGGAAAGATGTTAGGGATGAGTGATCCTCTTTGCATTGAGGTGGAAACTTGCATCACAACCATGCAAAACAAATCAGAGATGATCAGACCCTTGTCTAGTTATTGTCTTTGAGAAGATGTTGTTCGAGCCTCTTAAATAATCAATGTAAATATTTTTATAATGGTGATCATGATCACATATATGAAGACAAGACATAAGAATCCGAAGAAATAAACATGGCAGTGGAGAAGCTTATTCTTCTTCAAGTTGAAGAGACCCATTTCATGGCTATCCATCAGAGAATCAGCAACACAAGCTCTATGTCTAATGCGCCAGCGAACCAACAGGCAATAGGCCTGGTGTGTAAGGGACACCGCTCAACTTGATCCATTTGTCCCCTTGGATGAAATTCTGGGCGGTGAATCTCTGAGCTTGCGCCTCAGTTATGGTCTTGATGCCGCGCCACTTAACCCTGCGCTCCATTGATGCACCCTTTCCTCTGTTGTCGAATTCAGCATAGAAGCATGTGTTGAGAGCGAAATCTCCATTCCAGGGCAACCAACCATCTGGATGAATGACCTCATCAATCTGAGACTGTAGGATGAAGGTCCTAGAGTACACTTTCCATGGTCGGCCGAGGTATGAGGGAAGCTTAGCCTTTAAAGGAAAGTAGGCGGCTTCGCCAGTAATGGTGCAGTTTTGGAGGATAATTGCAGTCGGTTCGTGCCTATCCTTCCTGCCTTGGGCAGTGACAATGTTCTTTTGTCCGTCCATGGGCCTCCTTACCACCATTTTACAATTTTGGAACACAACAGCAGAGTTCCCAAAGATGAAGTCGACGGTGCCAGAGATGGTGCAACTTTGATAGAATTGGCGGTTGGCGTGCGCATAGAGGGTGTCTTGGTACCCATCCATCTGACATTTATAGAAGATGGATCTGTCCGATTGGACTCGTAAAGCTACTGCTTGATGCTTGTGGGGGCCGGCGGTGTTGTTGAATCCGATGTCCTTGGCCATGAAACCTTCTCCAACCACAGCTGCACAACATATTACAAAAAATCAAGTTGTGAACAAGGAATTAAAAGTAGAACTTTTTGAAAGGAAACAGAGAATAGATATATGGCTTGTTAAAGTGTTAGATAATGCAACATTGTGGGGCTGGCATTACTATGGAAGCGGAAAGGAAGACAACTGTGTAATGTTCATACCGACAGTTGCGGTCTTGAAGGTGGGTGTTCCATCAGCGTAGTTCTTGCTTCCAGTGACAATCGTCTTGGTCGGGCCATCACCAATCATAATCACATTCCACATGCTTTTCTCAATCTCCACATATTCTTCATAGACTCCCTCCTTAATGTAGATAACATAGGTCTCATTCTTCTTTATGGGGATACTGGCAACAGCCCCGTTAATGGTTTTGAACTGTCCACTTCCATCCTTAGCAACTGTGACATTGGGCTTGATGGAGTTGAAGGACGCTTGGAGGAGTACCCGCCTTTCGCCAGAAACCCACATCGGGAAGTCCTGCGTCATGGGATCATCGAAAGAAAGGAGACGACGATGAAAGAAGGGGAGATTGAAAGATGATAGCACAGATGAGATCTCAGTCATGATGGCAAGGACATTGCTGGTCAGCTCATAAGCACCCTTGAGGGCCGCCTTCATTTTCTTACTGGCATCTCCCTTTGTGCCCTCAAATCCATCAGCGCAGGTCTCTTGGTAGGTCATTGAGGCACTAAGCCATGTCCTGAGATCATCGATCAGATCATCAACCTTGCTCAACTCAAATGTTCCCAACTGCTTGAGGGAAGACTCAAGATCATCTATAGAATAATTCATAAGCTCCCCACAGTTCTCGAGCGCCTCCTTCGTTCGTGGGTCCTTGGCAGCTTCCTTCAAGACTTTGGATTCAGACAAGGCCTGCTTGACCTTATCAATGGCAACCTTGAAGGCGACTTGTATGAGCTGTTTCGGGTCGGTCGTGTTTTTATCAGCGGCAGCCGAGATGCTGCTCACACAAGCTTCCTTGTAGTCCGTGGGCTGGCATATCTGCGTGATCGCCTTGGTGGAGGTCTGGATTTGTTGGGTAGCAGTTCCGGCATTCCCAATTGCCGCCTTGTTAGAGACGCCGACGGTGATCGCGACGACCATGGCCACCAAGATGAGAGAGGAGACACCCATCAAAGCCATCTTCTTCTTATTAAGATTAATCTCGCCGGACCCGATGGACGCCATCTTTATAAAGCTCCTCCTTCTTTGCAGACTCAGCTATGGGGATTGTACAAGGACAATAACCTGCAAGAGATTTGCTGCAATGTGAAGAAAGAGATTATAGAGATGAGGCCATCTTCTTCTTCTTCTTCGACGTTGTCTTTGTCTTCAAGAGAATAGACATATACTTGCAGGTTATATATAGGAACAGAGATGCGTTCAAATAGGGGAGTATGTTAGGGTGTGTGTGGGAGAAATGAGGAGGGAGAAAGAGTCCACAAACGACAAAATAGAAGGCAGTTGATTTTGCCCTGTTTTGGACGAGGAAGTTGGATTTGCAACTGTAGTAGACTCGGTCAATATTGTTTTCGTACTCGTGTGGCGGAGTCCATTAGTGGGCCCCGCCTCTCAAATTGGAACTTCTTATTTCTGTTTTAACCATGATCATCACCCCTATTAAAAATACAAAAATTATAAAATTATTGTTAACTACAATGAATGAAAGACAAGTCGAATTCAAATCATTACTATAAGATAAACGAAATACAATGCACTAGTTCTTATCTCCTTAAAATAGATTCTTCGGTCATACTTTTCTAGCATGGATAATAATAATCAAACAAAGAAATGCAATTATATTTTTATATCCATGATGGATAAAACTCCGATTGAATTAAAAAATTATATAATAATAAAACATAAATAGACATTGATTTTTAGTGGATTAGATTCTAGTATGAGCGACAGAGATTGAAAATACATATTGACATGTAGTGAAATTAGTACATCTACGTAATTTAAAAAAAGATTTATAGAAGAGAAAGTTGGTTCGTAGTTTTTCTTCTTTATTCATACTTCAAAATCTCTTCAAGTCTGCAACCAAAAACTCCTTTCAAGATCTCCAATAAGAAGACATTCTTTCTCCTCTTCCCCTCTTAGATTATTAGATTTGGGGGCAAGTGTAGATAGATAAAAATGAAAATAGAAAAATCTCTTCTCCAATTTCCATCAAACCTTCCTTAATATTTGTTCTCATTTTCTTTCTTTTCCTTTCCTCTTTTCATTTTAAGTTTTTCTGAAAATCAACAATACTTTTGTTTTCTTTTTCTAAGAGCCATGTTTAAAAAACTCATAAACGATGGATGGCCATTGGATGTCCAAAGCACCAATTAGAGAGGATTTCAAGATGTAAGCGGGGGCCATGCCCTCCCTTCACGAGTTTTTTTTAACTTTAAGTTTTTCCCAACTCATAAACGATGGATGGCCACATGATGAATGTCCAAAGCACCGATTAGAGAGGATTTCAAGATGTAAGCGGGGGCATGCCCCCTGCCCCCGCCCCTGATTAGAGAGGATTTCAAGATGTAAGCAATGCTGGCCCCGGGGTGTGCTTAGGCCTGTCAATGGGATGCGTTGAAATGGGTAGAAAGCTCGGCCCGCCCCGTCTCAAGCCCGAAAATACAGGGCTTTTAAAAAAATTTGAGCCTAGTGGGCTGAGCTTGGACAATACATTTAAAAGCCCGGCCAAAATGGGACTGAGATTGGGTAGAACCAACCCAGCCCGTTCAGGCCCGGCCCAACCCGCTACAAGGTCATTTAATAACAGATGACTTACACTATATGACTTTGATTCCTTCGGATGAGGAATGGGACAAGGTTGCTACTATTAATGATTTTTTGGAAAGGTTCTATGAAGCTACAAATAGATTCTCTGCTAGAAAGTATCCAACTATACATACCTTTTTACCTAAAGTTTGTACAATACATAATGAGTTGGTACAAAAATTAGGTTATTTTGATTTTATTTCTGCAAGAATGGCTAAAGTGATGATAGGAGAATTTGATAAATATTGGAAGAATTATAATCAAATGTTTAAAATAGCCATATTGCTTGATCCCTCCTCTAAGATAGTGTGTTTGGAATGGAGTTTTAAAATATTATATGAAACAATGGAATATAGAAATAATCGTATGATTGAAGCTCGTAATCTATTTAAAAAGATTTATGAGGAGTATCGTATGAGATTTGCTGCTAAAGAAAGTGATCAGATAGTAGATAAAAATGATGCAACTAGTAGGCAAATTAAAAGAAAGGCTGGTGATGATGAACATGGAAAGGCTCATTCTTTTTTTTTTAAGTATCGAAATGAAATCACCAATAAGGAAGTTGTAGAAGAAAAAACAGAATTAGATCGTTATTTTGATGAAAGCCTGCAGAAGAAGATGACACGATAGATATATTGTAATGGAGGAAATTAAATTCAACTAAGTATCATATTTTATCTCATATGGCTCGTGATATTTTAGCTATTCCAGTTTCTACCGTTGCTTCAGAGTCAGTATTTAGCACCGGAGGGAGGGTACTTGACCCACATAGGACTTCTTTGAAACTAGATACGGTAGAAGCATTAGTTTGTTCCCAAGATTGGTTTAGTCATGACTCAACCAGTGATGATGATTTAGACTATGATGGGAATGCACTAACTGATGTTTTAGACATATTAAAAGAAAAATAATTTCTATTAATTTCTTTTTTACGTTACTTGACCCATATAGGATACTCATTCTCATTCATTTTATTGATTTTCTAATTTTCTACTTTCACCAGCCAAAAAATAAGAAAAAGTTTTTAACCGATACTACATTACTTTAACTTGACTCATATAGGATACTCATTCTCATTCATTTCTATTGATTTTCTGATTTTCTACTTTCACCGACAAAAACAAAAATAAAGGATACTCATTACTTGACCCATATAGCCTATAGGATACTCATTCATTTCTATTGATTTTTTTTATTTTCTACTGTCACCGGCAAAAAAAAAAATAAATAAATAACTCCGCCATGTTGCTTGTTGCATTGCATTGCCGGTCCCAAGCCCGGAAAAAAAGAGGGTGGTTTAGAGTCCGGTTCACACCGGGTGTATGGTGACAGTAGGAATAATTAGAGAATATTTTGCTTATGTCCAGGATCGGGCCCAGCCCGGGCCCGTACGGGACGGGATTTGATGTAGGCCCGTTCAATTTAGGGACGGGATTGGACAACACCTGGCAGGCCCATCCTATTTTCGGGACGGTATTGGACAACCCAAGCCCAGGCCCGGGCCCGTCCCATTGACAGGCCTAGGTCTGCTCCTGCACATAATCAAGTTGGAAGTTGGATCTTGGAAATCAATAAAATACGGACTTGAATCTCGTATTTTGACCCCAATGGAACGTAAATAGACAAACATGAGAAAGAAAATACAACTAGTACTGTCTACATCTGGAACAGGTTTATCTAGCCAACATAGTTAATGAGGTACAAGAAAGACAAAAAATAGATCTCCCTTTCAAATAATAATATAAGAATACAAACAATACTTGGTTTTTTTATTACTTCATATGAAAAAACAAATAGAAACAATTTGAAGAAGAAGAAGAGATTGTCCATGTTCACTACAGTAAACCACTCTCAAATGGCACACCTGTAGCAGGTAACCAAAAATCCCCATATATGAAATTCGAAACAGTGAAATTACTCGCATCAGGGGCACTCAACACATGATACCCAGGCCATGTGACTCTATTGTTGGTCCAAGAACCTGACCCCATGTTGCCATACTCCCCATAGAATAAAGTACTTAAAGCAAAATCCCCATCCCATGGTAGCCAACCTGCAGGATCGATCAACCCATCTATAAAGGATTGCAAATAAACAGTCCTAGAAAACTGCTTCCATGGCCTTCCAAGATAAGTTTTTGTGGTCCCATTAAAAGAAGCTAATTCAGGAGCAGCTGTAACCGTACAGTTTTGAATGGAAATGCCTGTGTTTTGATTTGGGTCTGTTCTACCTTGAGCTGTGAAGGCATTGATTTGACTTGGTAGAGGTAGTCTTGCATAGAGATTGCAGTTTTGGAAGACGACTGCTGCATTACCGAATATGAAATCTATGGTGCCGTAGATGTCACAGTCTTTGTAGAATTGCCTGAAAGAATGAGTGTATAATGTGTCTTGGTATCCTTCAAAGCTGCAGCTGTAGAAAGCAGAGAAATCGGCGCCGTTTCGAACTGCAACTGCCTGGTGCTTGACTGCTCCGGCGGTATTGCAGAAGGTCATGTTGATGGCAACAAAGCCTTCTCCCGCCACAGCTATAAACCCCATAAAAGAAATCAATCACTGAGTTTGGAATCTGAATTTGATTGTTTAATAGTTGTATTGGCATTAGTGCTTGCATAGACTAGATCACAGCTTCAGATTATAATTAGGGGAGGGGCAAAGACGCATCAATCCCACGTCTGTGCTAAAGCTAAATCCACCAATTTTCACCCCACATTGATTGAAATGAATCCATACCACCAAAATAAAGTACCCAGTTGACATGAAGCATGCCCTAAAAATAATATTGCTCGGATCCAGATCACCATCAGAGCCCTTCATTCAACTTTTTTTTTAAGCACCGTCAAATTTCAAATGTAGGTTCAAAAAGGTCGTTGCGATTTTTAAGTCTGCCATGCCTATGCACCATAGAAAATGCAACCCATGATTTTAGTAATATGGGTTATTAGAGGCCGGGCAAGCATATTATGTAAAGCATATATCCACACCACCCAAATCAGGCACCTCAATTAAAGCACAGCCCAAAAATCACACTGTTCAGATCATCATCAGAACCTTTCATTCAACTGTTTTTGACCTTCAAAATTCAATGATGGGTTGAAAAGCTAATAGTGCTATGTACCATACCACATGTAACCAATAATATCTATAAGTTTCACAAAACGTCAAATAAAATCACAAGTCACTCGTTTTTATTCTCTTAAGGTGAATTAGTTCCTTACCAAAGGTGGCAGAATTGAAAGTAGTCCATCCATCAACGAAGCTGCGATTTCCTGTGATAATAGTCTGATTTATCCCATCACCGATCATCATCAAGTTCTTCTTGTTCTTAGGAATGGTCACATACTCCTCATGTACCCCTGCTTCAATGAATATCAGAAAATACCCATCACTGATATCAGTGTTATTGGGTGCAGCAGCTACAGCATCTTTAATGCTTGTAAAATTCGCGCTCCCAACTTGGCCCACCACCACAATATCACTGATCAAAACGCTGTCTAGCGATGACTGAAGCAGCCTTCGCCCGCTTCTTAACTCAAACACCTTTCGGTTTTGGCCGGATATTCTCAAAGGCAAAACACCATCTCGGCGAAAATTCATGTTTGAGAAGAGCTTTCTTCCTGGACGAGGTTGCACTCTCCCTCTCTTCTTCTTCTTGTGAACAAATGCACGCGTGAAGAGAGCAAGAGAGACTCTAAAGAGCTTTGTATCATTGAATAGAGGGGTGTAGAGACCGCTTTGGACGCTCGAAGCGGCTGCGGCTTGAAGGCCTTCTAGGCAGGTCTGCTGGTTGGTGATGATGGCACTGAGAAGGGTCTGCACATCCTCTGTATCTATACTAAGAAGTCCATCAGTAGAGTTGAGTGTAGTCGCAGCAGATAAGAGGAAATCGATGTTCAGTCTCGATAGAAGATGGCAATCTTCCAGCGCCCGGATGGTGGTTTTGGGCAAGGAGGATTGGAGCTGGAGATAACGGTCGACCAGTGATGAGAACTTTGTTGCTGATTTTAATGAATTTTTTATAGAGAAGAGACCGTAGTCGCTGAGGTTGGAATCTCCATGGGAAGAGAGGATGGATTTGCAGAAGTTGGGAAATGGGGTTGAGATGCAAGCAGTGTATGGGGTGATGGGAACTTTGGGTGAAGAAGGTTCGTCTGCTAGAGATGGAGATGGAAGGAGGAAATAGAAGAAGAAGAGAGACAGATGAAGAGAAGGGAAAAGCCTGGAAGCCATGGTTTGGGAAAGATGGAGAGGAAAGGGCTTGGGCTCTGATCAGAGATTAGATATTGGGACTTGATAGTTGTTTCTCGTGCATGAGTGCGTTTACGAGAGTGGAAAGTATTTTTTTTAAGTTGAAGTGAAAAGTCAACATTTCGACTTGTCAAACCGCGTCGTTTTCATTCAGAAATCCAAGCTGAGGTGGTGAATCGGGGTATTAGAAAAATCGCAAATGGGGCTTCCAATGCCTCGACACACGTTCACTCTCGTTTCCTAGAATCTAGATTTCCGAAGAACTTTGATTTCAGTTCCCATGGCTTTTTTTATTTCTCTGGCCAGTTAAACTCACCACTCTCACCTACACAGCAATGTCCATAGCCCGCTGTCAATACAAATTCAATATATAAGAATTCACGGTCGATCAGAATTCCCAGTGGGATGATCAGTTCCACCAAAAAATTATTAAAAAGGTGAGGAATGAAAGACATGTAGTAAGAAGTGCAGGATATGGAGGTGCTGTCAATAGAACCTTCACTTCCTCCCTAGGATTTGAATCGATAGGAGTGTTGGTTGGGTATTCAATTTTAATTTTCTCTTGATTCAATTTCCATTAAAATGGAGAGTATTTGATTGTCATTAAAATTTTTGGATATTCACCTTTGGTCATGAATTCTCAGTCATTTATAAAATTATAAAGTCTTAGAATTCCCAAGAATTCAATTATATGAAACAATCAGGCTCCTCGTGAATTCTAGCCTGGTGATTTTCCCTCTTCTGCACAAATTCGGTATCCCAAGTTTTTTCATTCACTAATTTTTTGCTTTTCGTGTTGCAAAAAGGTGATTCCAAACCTTAGAGACATTGTTTTAATTATTTCCAAATATTGATTAGAATGTATTATCTTATAACCCCAAGGGGTTGCTCAGTTGGCGTAGGATCACGGTTTGCACCTGGAGGTTGTAGGTTCGAAACTGTACTACCACACTGGGGCTACAAAGGAGTTTACCCGACTTTCCTCTGGGCCCGAAGGGATTAGTCCAGCCCAAAAAGTTAGAAACCCTCCAATAGCAAAAATAAATAAATAAAATGTATCCTCTTAGAGACATTGCTTTAACTTTTACAACAAATAGCATTTTCATCATTACCAATGTTAAAGGGCGTTGTTTTACTTATCCATTTCCAGTATTTCGAGTTTTGCGTTTACCTTATTATCAACCATAATTAATCTTAACAACTTCCAATTCAAAATGTATATTTTAATTACCTTTTACTTGTATTTCTCTCTATTTTTTTAAAGACTTTCCTCTTTTTTAAATGTAGTCCTTCAATGTATCTTACACTAAATTACTTTTAGCAGTAATGGAAATGAGAGATGAGTAAAATGGGTTCAATACGATGAATTTGGTTTTCAGAATCCATAGGATCGTCAATACATAAACATTGGATATGATGAGAATTCCTCGACTTTGAAACGAGGCATCAAGAATAGTGGTGTACATTCGGGCCGGGTCCGGGTTATCGGACCGGGTTTAGACCGACCCAACAAATTTTTGGGGATGGATAGCCCGACCGATAACCCTGATAAGTGCATACCGGGTTACCGGGTTTCAGGCCACGGGGTTATCAGGTTCGGGCAAGGGTAGACCTAGTAACCCGAAAACATCATAAATTGTGTTAAACTGTTTATATGGTCTGCTTTTAGCCTTTCACTATCTGTTTGTTTCACTGCATGTTCAAGATTAAGCACCTGCAGGTCTTGCATTCTTCTAACATTAACATCATCAATTCATTATCTAATATTGAGTATTTACCAAAACCAAGACTAATCAATAATCAAAATTCAAACATTCCATATCCATATTCCACAAGGCACAAGCACAGCACAGTTATCTCAAAATTATCATAAAGTCCAAATGAAATGATCATATGCTCCTGGCCTCCTACTAGCAGCCTAGCAGGCTTGCACAATACAATACATAATTACATATTCGGTATTCCATATGCATATAACTGGCTGCATAACCTGCTGCATACAAATTTAATAAGAAATTAAGAATATCATCCAAACTCCAAAGTAGTCCAAAGTCCAAAAAATAATATATATTTACCGGGTTATCGGGTGACCCGGTAGCCCGGTAAATATGATTTTTTGGACCCAGGGCCCGGCCCTGCTTACATGTTATTGGTTCGGGCCAGGCCCGGACCGATTATTTGAATTTCGGTCCAACCCAAAAACGTCCGGGCCGAACCGGGTCACGGGGTCGGACCGGGTTTTCGGGTTTGGTGTACACCACTAATCAAGAGATGTAACCTAGACAGGGGGAGGGGGTTGTGTGTAGGAGATTGGTATCCTATGCATTTAAGGATTATTTTAGGGCCAGTTTGACAACTTTACTAATAGAGTCAAGTGAAGTAAAGTTGATTTTGAAGAAAGAATAATATATAAGTGGGTTATGATGGTATTTTATTTTTAATTGTTTGTTATAGAATCTTTTTGTATGAGTAAGTGGAGTTTTTTTTTTTTTTTTTTTGTATTTTAGTGGATAAAGGTGGTTGCTTTTTAAACTTTTTTAAAAAGATGGAGGGAGTTTTGAATTAAAGTGCTTTTTGATGTGACATCTTGTCTAAAAATGAAGGTTTTACTTGACCTTTACTAGGACCTTTACTATGCTAGTAAAGTGCCAGACTAGCCCTTAATTGGAAAGCCAGGGGATCCCCTGCGTATCTCCCACACGCTTCTTGTTAATAGGATTTGTTATGGTCTTACTTATTGATGATGTGAACAGTTCAAAATGAATATCTTCCTTTATAGTGACACATTCTCGAACTTTACTTCAATAAAAATTGGTCCCATCGTAAGATTGAGAACATGACCAATAACATGAAAAGCACAATCTTATGCATCAATCATGTTACCAAGCATGTGCCCAATCTTATGGTGGACTAACTCCTCCTATGAGGGGGCAGACCCACTTATTAGGGAATGGGTGCGGCCGCCCCACCCATATCTAGAAAATGCCATCTAGTTTATATGGGCCATGCACCCAAGAAACAAAACCATAGTGTTCAATTCTGTTTCGTTTCAGCCGAAACAACTGGAATTTTTCGTTCCTCGGCCGAAACAAAATGGGGGCAAAAAAAATCTCGATTTGAATTCCGGTTCATTCCGGTCATTTCAATACATTTCGGTCCATTTCGGTCGTCAATTCGATCGGCTCCATTTCGGTTGCCCATTTCGGTCCATTTCGATTTGTAGAATAATTTTCACTTTTTTTTATTTTTTTCTCAACATTCATATTAAGACACATGCATAATTTATATATATATATATATATATATTTGTTTTCTATTATATATATGTATATATACTTTTAATTTTTTTAACTTTGAAAACTTACTCCAAAAAGTTGTCAAAATACCGAAATACTCTATTTTAATGCTTCGCTGATGACCGAAACGAAATTGACAACTATGAACAAAACCCGCGGCCCCGCCCACCTCAACCCAAATAGAAACCCAACCCACACACCATCTCAATTCCCCAGTGGTTAAGGGTGTCGCCCGGACCAACTTCTCACATTTCCCCCCACCGGAAATAGAGCCGTCCTCGACTCTGATATCAATCGTCACAGCCCCGTCCAACTCAATATGAAATTGTCCACTTTGGCCCACATGCAGGTGTAGGGACTTCCCAGGAGGTCACCATCCTAAAACTGACCCGTCCGAGTACACTTAACTCCGAAGTTCTTATGGGACCCGAGGCCGCACGGTTTTAAAAGGCCTCATCTTGTGTTAAGACTGGGTTTGACTTATAAGCCCAGAGTAAGGACTTGGATATAACCGATGCAGGCTAGCGAAGACTCGTCATTCGAAGCCCGTGATTGACATACTACGCCCCGTGGTTAAGGGTGTCGCCCAGACCATGTTCTCACAAGAACACTCCAGTCATCATCCTAAACTCCCATATGTCCACTGCTCATGGGAATATGCTTCTTCTTGTAGCTGAAGCTGTATTACCTCTCTGGAGACGACCATCAGATGAATCAAAGTCATCTGATATGAGAATAGGGGTGGGTGCTTGAAAAGTCAGGAATTAGTCCCATATGTGATAGTAGAATGTCAGTATATCTGGCCGCAAGTACTAATTTGTTCCTCCAAATATGGTTTTTGAATAGGGGGATATAATGAAGCATGGAAGGTATTTATCACAGGAAAGTCTAATTTAGCCAGAGCGTCTGCTATTGCATTCGCAGACCCCGTTTGCAGCAGTCAGCAGGCAGCAACGTATTGTACGTCCAAGTGTGAATGGCTGACAGCAGGTCGATAATTTGCTTTCAGATTGTCATCTCATCCTTAGATATGGTAGTTGCCTTGCTGAAGTGGCGCTGCTATAACCAGACTGTGCCCCTCAATTTGGAGCCTTTTGCAGACTTCTAGACCTTTCTTGGGGGGCGACCAATTCAGCTTCAGCATTCTTCACCTTTCTTTTTTTTGCTATGCTTATGGCTGTAGCAAAGTCAAACAGAGAAAGAAAGCATTGGTAAACATGGAATACAAGGATGCCATGTGGCTATTGACAACTATATTATAACGGTTAAAGGAAATTGTTCTTTCCTTTGGAGTGAAAAGGCAAATCTTTTCACATCTAAACAATGGCGCATAATGAAAAAGAACCATGTTCCCCATAATTTCATGATAATCCTATTCCCCCAAGTCGTTTCATTGGTTGAGTTGATTTGTTTGGAAGACTCCCTTCTTTCCTTCACCTACATAGACCCACAAAGAAAACATAGATAAAAGCAAGCGAACTAAGAAAACCTACCGCTCCATTTCACCTTCCACACTTGAGAAAGAAAAATCAAAATATATGCAAAGTCGTCTTTCTCTACAAAAGCACTTGACGTCGCTTTGAACTTTCCCAAAAGTCTCATCTCATAATAGCAACCAAATGACAAATGGGTGTGGGAAAATTATGCGGTCCTAGACTAGACTGCCATGCCCACTCAAAATTGTGCTCGCCAGTGGCCGCTGATGAACTCCCATGAGCCTTCGTCTGGTAGAGTCGTAATTGAAATCTAACTCCTGGTAGAAGAGTTTGGATCGGTATAGACTCCTGTTTGATAGAACTCTCGTGCTTGTCAAGAGATGTAGGATTCTAAGAGAGGTAGAGTCTACGATAGTTGTGACTCCCCTGAATTGCTCAATATAAAAGGGACGGGCACCCTTGATTGATCATCTAAAAGATCTGAGAGCATTCGTAGCAAGTTCGCATGAGTCGATCTCACACCGAAACGCACAAAGATATCGGCGAGTTCGGTAGCCACACCCATCCAAGACTAGCAATTGGTATCAGAGAAGAACAACTTCATAGTAACTAAGCCAATATTTAAAAGTTGATCAAAGCACATAAAGAGAAACTATCATTTTCTAAGAGAGGAGGTTAATATTTTCTATGTACCTTATGAGAAATTGATAGCTGATGCTCTCACCAAATCATTGCCTGCGGAGGTATTTGCGAGGCATGTGATGCATATGGGACTTAGATCCGGTTAATGTACGTGGTATATCGTGTCAAGTGAGAGATTTTTGAAGATTGTGTGGCTCAATTACCACATGACCCATGTTAGATTGAGCTCGACAATGTGCCGTGAATGAACTCTCATGAGTCTTAATCTGGTAGAGTTGCGATTGAAATCTGACTCATGGTAGTGTTTGATTTTGCATTGGATTCCTGTTTGGTAGGACTCCCACGCTTCTCAGGAGATGTGGGATTTAAAGAGAGGTAGAGTCCATGATGGTCATAATTAACTCCTCAGAAATACTCTATATAAAGAATTCATTGGTTGATCATCCAAAATATTTATGAGCATTCGCAGCGAGTTCGCAATGTCTATCTCACACCCGATATAAACGAGTTCGATATCAACAACCGTTTGGGACCAGCAATGGGTTATAGTTTTTTTTTTCTTGAGAGATCCAAAGGTTGGGAATAATGGGCCACAGCATGAATAGAGGATACCCCGAAAGGAATAAAATATACAAAGAAGCAACAAATAGCCTCCTAAAACACAATCCAGCATTATATCAGCTCAAGTCTCAGACCATATATATTATCTATTGTTGTTGTTAACGGTTTTGGGCTAATATCTCTGTTTGTTTCGGCCCTTTTCGTTTAAGAGAAAAATAATAATAATAATAATATATTCAGAAAACAGGAAAAATAGTTTTAAAGTGATATATAGATGTCAATATAAAAATAAAAATAAAAATAATGGAAATTTTAATTGACTATATATATATATATCCATGGAACATCAGTAAAGGCCAAGACCCAAGAACTGATCTATGCAGAAGGTGTTCATATATTGGAGTTTTTGTTTTTTTAACATTATAGCATTTCAACATTTACAATCGGTGCACACACATGTCACCAAATGTCTCAATGGAAAAGTCTATCAACTTATATTTCTCTTTTGCAGCTACCATGCGTAATATGACCTAAAATTTACTAAATTTATTTAAAGACCAAGTGAACTCTTGTTAATAGAGCCTTAATCTCTCAAAATAAAGGAAATCGAAGTTAAATATAAATGAAGTATAGTCCTCTAATTTTATGATGTAAAACTGAGATTGATAGATTGAATATCTATAAATTGTCATTGGACTCAATATCACAACAGTTGAAAGGCCCCCAGAAACACTGCCGACATCCATGCCACCTACATGGTCAGGTGGACCTTTGTTCAAGAGATTGCTAACATTTGTTCCACTAAATTTTCTAGAGGCTAAATGGTCGTAAGAGGTGTGTCCGACTCATTCCCTGTTACCTGATGTTGCCACAATTGAGTGACTAAGGTGGCCTAACACCTGTCAATGTAGCCCAAGGTGAAGACACAAGGATGACCAAACTTGCTAAAATATCTCTTTTATTATAACAATGTGGCCTTTCCACTTGTCTCATTTATACAAAACGCACTCCACTGCACCTTAAGTGCCATCCACACGTTTGTGTTCCTTGTGTTATGATATGACAAATTAATTGCCTTATCCCCACTATTAATTTTTAATGGAGTTTTTACCCAAAACCCATTGTTTTATATAACTCCATTCGAAGTGCCCATATTGATTTTTAAACCCATTGTTTTTAAAGTTTTTAACTTCATTTTAAGTGTCTATATTGGCTTCTGCTAAAACTGTGCTTGGAACAGTTTGTATGGTAAAATAAAACCATGCCCCTTCAAAAGAAACTAATGCCCTTCAGGAGCAATTAAAAGCACAAGCCCTGCTCCACCAATATTTTGACTCCAATGTTAGACATGGTTGGTTGAACATTCACCAATTTAATTATTTCTTGATATGCTGTTCTCAGCATGCACTATATGCCAGTACATTTGTATTGTGTTGTTAATTTATCATGGCAGAAGTCACTGACTAAATGGATTTATTTTTGTAAGAAATAGTTTAATGTAACCGATACTCCACAAGGTACAGTGTATTCCCAATAAAAATTCATATATGTTTGTTTGCGTTCTCAAAAGATCTCTATATTTATTGTATTATTATCCAAAAAGTGAAGGATATCCCAAGAGATCTTTGTGTTTGTTGTAGTAAAAAGTTTATCAATGTGCGTATACTCCAAAATGGCTCCATGGTTATTGTAGTAAGAACACTACAATAAATTGCACTTTTCCCGACGCTATTTGCCGACGCAGTGAAAATTTGCGTCGGTAAAAGTCTTATTTCCAACGCATATTTGGACTGCGTTGGCAAAAGTCATAGAAATTGATACTTTTACCAACGCAAGTAATACCGCGTTGGCAAAAGCTATAGTAATCACAATGGCGCTAACAAAAAATCCCCACAAAAGAGAGGAAAATTTTTGCCAACGCGTGTTTTCCTATTGGCGACGCAATAATGCGTTGGTAATTATCTTGCCTACTTGCGACGCACAGATGTGCGTTGGGAAAGATCTGGTTTTTTATTCGCTCCATTGCCAACGCATGACTTGCGACTGCAAATCCCTATCTATGACAAACTTACATTTTCCGACACTATTTTCAGACGCAGTGAAAATTTGCGTTGGCAAAAATCACAGAGAATTGCTACTTTTACCGACAAGTAAGACCGCGTTGGCAAAAGCTGTGGAAAAAATTTCCCGACACTATTTGTCGATGCAGTGAAAATTGGTATTGGTAAAAGTCTTTTTTTCGATTCATATTTGGACTGCGTTGGCAAAAGTCACAGAGAATTGCTACTTTTACCGACACAAATAAGATCGCGTTGGCAAAAGTCACTGAGAATTGCTTCTACTTTACCGATGCAAGTAAGACCGCGTTGGCAAAAGCTATGGAAAAACTTTCCCGACAATATTTGCCGACACAATGAAAATTGGCGTTGGTAAAAGTCTTTTTTCCGATGCATATTTGGACTAAGTTGGCAAAAGTCGCAGAGAATTTCTACTTTTACCGACACAAGTAAGACCGCGTTGGCAAAAGTCGTAGAGAATTGATACTTTTATCGACACAAGTAAGACCGCGTTGGCAAAAGTCACTGAGAATCGCTACTACTTTATCGACGCAAGTAAGATCGCGTTGGCAAAATCTGTGGAAAAACTTTCCCGACACTATTTGCCGACGCAGTGAAAATTGACGTTGGTAAAAGTCCTTTTTCCGATGCATATTTGGACTGCGCTGTGTCTGCAAAGCCCCATTTAGTAAAATTCTTTTTTTGCCAAAATAATATGAGCACACCGTTTTATTCACTTTGATTTATTCCCAACTCTCTGCCTCTTTCATGTCTATTTTTTTTTTTAATTCTGGGGGCAACTACAATATCTTCTAGCGGAGTTTGCTGAGAACTTTTTTGGATGGGTCCCACTCGTGCCCATATTAATCAGAGTCGTTCAAAATGATCAAACGCATTTATTTATGGGGTATCCCAATTTCTTATTTAGAATTGAGCTGGAACCACTATAAGATTGACCAAACAAAAAACCATGGCTAAAAAAATGTTGTTTTTTTAACTTTTTTTTGTGTGTTCAATCGTACGATGAGATAACCTCCAATCAAAATGAGATTTGACGATACCTTATAAATGTATAGTGGTTATTCATAGAGGGTCAGCTTCATTTATAAGAAAAGGCTCCACCCAATTTAAAAAAAAAAACACATAAGGCCTATATTTTGATCCCATAAGCACCACTTGAAAATCTATTTTTTTTGTTTGTACCGTCGAATTTATAAAGGCGGCAAATATTTTCAAGGGTAAAAAGAGGTTTTAGCGTCTGGTATGGGATGGCTGACGCTAAAAAGTAGTTGTTTCAGCAGCCATAAGTGGCCCCGGTAAAAGTTATAGTACATTCACCCTCGTTTATGACCTAATCTCGAGTTTCTCACTCTAATATCCCTCTCTAGCTCATCTCCCTCAACGTCTCTCATTCTACTCTTACATCCCTCTCTCAATCTCTCTTCCACGCAGCGCAGGTCTCACGCCATCTTCTCGCACGCAGCAGCACCTTCATCTCACCGTCTCTCCCCTGCAACCCTCCATCTCTCTCGCGTCGTCCCTTCCATCTCTCACACTCATCGCTTCCCTTCTTCCCCGATCAGGCTCAGGCAGGCGGGGGCAGTCCGGCTTCGGCACAGTCTCAGCGTCGCACCGAGGTCAGCTCTCATTCCCTGATTCTCTCTTCAGTCTTCTTCTTTATTCTTTAATGCCCAGGGTTTTTGCTTTTGTTGTGCATTTATTTATTTTTACAGGTTCAATAGACATTTGGTTGTTACTTTTGTCTTTCACATTACTTTGAGTTTTGGTAAAGGTGGCTATCCCTCATCTCCCTCATCTGAAAAAGATCTACTCCAGCAAGCAGTGACGGCACTGCCGATCTCTTTCTCCTTGCCCACTACAAGCATCCCGATTTCTGCACCATAGGAAACTCGTCTCTGATCTATTTCCTTCTCAGCAACTCAGCCCCTCTGCGTCTTTCTTGATCCTCTCTGTTTCTCAACAGATCACGTTCTCCAAGGTCATCCAGAGTCTCCTTCTTTGATCCGAGTGAGCAGTGTCCAAAGGCAAAGATCTGCCTGTATCTCGGATCTGATCCGAGTGTGGAAGCAAATATTTCCAGATTTTATTACAAGGTCAAGGATATCATTTCCAGATTTTTACCCTTTCAATTTCTAGCCCAGATCGATACATGTCAGAAAACCCTAATCCTCTCTTGATTGAATGACATTTTGAAGCTCTAAATTATTTAGGTTCCACACTCATCTATTTTCTTGTCCTGTTTTACCCAATTCCCCTGAAGTTGTGATTCATGGCAGGGTGTTTGATTTCTCAGGCCTGATATGTCACTTATGGCAGTGTGGTAGTGCCTCCTATTGATGGAAGCTTTCACCTGGAAATCTATGCACAACTAAAAAAGATCATCCTGAAAAAGCCAAAAAGGTGAAGAAAATGCGAACCCCATGGGCTCTACACTATTCTCATGGACCTTAATCTTCATGGGCTAACAACTAGTGTTTAGAATTTTCCAATTTTCTTAACATAATAGGAACTAAAAAAAAAGATTCCCAATGTTTTCAAGAGATGGGAGCAAGAACTTCTTCCATGGAATAAGAATTCAAGGACCCTGTTTAATTGTGTATCCAAATACTTAAAAGACTTCTAGGCAATGCCTTTCTATGACATAACTTCGGTTGATGGGTTTATCTTTGTATTCTGCATAAAAGATTTGGTCAAGACGTGACTCATCTTCTCCGTTGTTATGCGAAAAAAACTCTACAACTTATTTTTGTGCTCTGGGTGACAGCCCTACCCCATTGTCTTAATGAACTTCTTGGCGAATGAGGTTCATATTTCATTCTCAACATGGGTGCAGAAGATAAAGCTTTTCTATTGTGCCTGTCCTTTGGTAATTAAGGGTTGAAAAGAAATTCATGTTCTTTCTGAGTATGTCCGGGTGATGTAAACATATTGGCTTATCTTGGTAGGTAGGAGGATTATGTGCATCTACTTTGCGGTTATGCTTGGAAGGAATGTTTTTTATTCTGGTCATATGGCATCAAGGAATCATGCATTTTCATCAATCCTTCTAGGTCGATTAAGTTGAATTTTAGTGTGAGATATGCCTGGGAGATTTTCAGGGCAATGCTTGGGACTAAATCCAAAGAAGAGGAGGTAAATGACATTATCTTTATAGATTGCGAAGCTTCTTGAGTGCAAACCAGTGCTGCTATTGAGGGCAATTAATTTTGATGCATATGTTGGGGTCCACGGAATGTTCACGTCTACAGCAAGCAATGGATTGGATTGGTGAAAGTAAATTGCTAGCTTGAGAGGGTTGGATGCTTTAAATGCCCTTAGGCCAGAAATCAGTAGGCTGATCAGCCAGCTAAACAAGCAACTGATTGTTGTTTATGATGTCTAATATTTTCTTTATAACTTTTCCATTTAAAATGTAAAAAAAAAAAAAAAATTCATCATCTGTAACAATGCCCATGGTACCAATGCTTAAAAAACGACACTTAACAATGCAAAGCTCATGGTGTTAAGGTTTCTTATAGAAAAACTGTGATATTATGCTTCTGACATAGAAGACACCCACAGTTTTCTTCTTTTTTTCAAAATGATGCCCTGTATCTGTTTTGTGCCACTTTATCATTTGACATCCAATTTCAGTTTCTTATTAAAGAGTACCTTTTGATTGTAATTGTAGGGACACTTTTCTAACTTGTTTGCTGGGATATTATAATGAAATGCTGATTATGTCTGGAAAGGCATGTTGATGGTGAATTTCCCACTTTGAGTTGTACACGTGGAGAGTGATGGTAACAATTTCCACCACTGTGTTATTTTTTCATCACCACATGCGAGTCCCAAGCCCGGAGAAAGATGGGTTGAATTAGATCAGCAGATAGTTGCCTATAAAAAAAATGGCATACTTCATCATAATTATCCCTGCCTGCTCCTCTGTTTGAGATGTGTGGTGTGCATGGGTGTAAGACTTGTATCTATTCCTAGGGTAGAGAGTTATGTTCAAGTAATGCACCGAGATAGAACTGTCTTCCCCCTTTGAGCCAAAAAAAAAAAAAAAAAGAACTTTGTTATGGTGTCAAGTGAGCAAGGGTACTAAGGCTTACAATATAAGTACTTTATAAGAGAGAAATAAGGTATGGAGTCCTGCACTAAGGGCTGGTTTGGTGGAATAGAAGGCAGACCACAAGCTACAAGTGGCCTCTTGGAATGTGGATACTTTGACAGGGAAGAGCTCAGAGTTGGTAGTTTCATGAACACATCACTGAGTCCAAGATTTCGTGGATGGGTTGGCCATAGAAGTTTTAGATAGTCAACGATATATCTTATCTTTCCTTCATGTCCCTGATAAAGTGGTACTTCGCTTCGATGTGCTTGGACTTTTAATAGGCGCGTGGGGTTTTTGATAATTGCATGGGATTGCCCTGAGGGTTTCCCTGTACCAGTTCTGCCTTCAGACAGAAGTGGATACCCTTGCTCGGAGTATCTACATTATCTATAGATAGTACTTTTCTATTGGAACCGATTCACATAGGTATAAGCGGTGAATATACATAAATTATTTATAGGGGCCTAATTGGATGGGGCAGACTACCATACAACCTTGGGGAAGGATTTAGGGTTTCTATTGGGGAAAACATAGATTATGTATGTATTGCACTTGATAGAGATCTAAGAGAAACAATGATACGGCCATAATGGTTTAGTTTTGCACTTGATACCAAAAAGAAGACTGATTATGTAGCCTTTCTAGTTAAATAGTAGAGCTCTTTAACCTAACCCCAAGTTGATGGGATGAGTCTAAAATGGTGATGAACACATTTCATGATCTTGGGAAGCACATGAAAATTGATTAAAAACTCCTTTATACCATGGCTGCTGTCAAATAAGGTGATCATTCTTGCTACGCGATTTAGTGTTTACTCATTATTGCAGTGGCACATGAGACTACTTCCACTAAATTCCTTTTCCCCCTCTCCTACAGGTATTTTTCTTATGAACACTTCTATGTGATATGCTGCAAATTTTGGGAGCTGGATACAGATCATGATTTTTTTATCGATAAAGAGAAGCCTATTAGATATGGTAACCACGCTCTCACTTACAGGATTGTTGATAGAATATTTTCGTAGGTTTGTACTTTATTTAATGCACACTGTGTAAACCAACTTCTCTTTTCTAGCAAAATCAATTATTCTGTTTGCTCCCCATTTCTTTTTTCTCTCTCTTTTTTTCTAATATTGTTACTTTTTTTTCTTGTTATAGATTCCAAGGAAATTTACTAGCAAGGTTGATTGAAAGATGGGATATGAAGATTTTGTTTATTTCATATTGTTAGAGGAGGATAAATCATCTGAGCCCAGTCTTGAATATTGGTATCTCTGCATTCCTTATTTTTATGATTTAGTAACATTCTGTGCATTTGTTGTCACTAAGCTTGCTATGATTCTGAATTTTTTTTAGCATATTAGATAATGATCTCAAGTATGCATCAGATTATCACAAAATAAGGCTAGGTTTGGCAACATGGATTTCCAAGAAGATTACTTTACTTTCAGAAATTAAAAGCTTATGGTTGCCAATGTCCCAAGCACATGGTATCCTTTTCGAATTCAATGTTTAATTTAGCATTGGGCATGAATTACTATCTTAATGAAATCAATGCATTGGGTAAGTATTGCATCTGCTGCTATATGAGTATGAAATCAATGCGTGGCTCGTTGATCCTGTTGTATGAGTTATGCAAGTCTTCCATTTTGTGAGATTTCACAAGAAGTTTGATGTAGTATTGATTACTTGTTGATCTTGTTGTGTATGAGTTATGGAACCAACATTTTTTGCTCCAAACTCTTGTGTTCTGATGTTAGATCTCAAAATCCTCTTGTGTAGGAAGTTTATTAAACTTGTATCTGATGGTGTTCGTTTTTTGTTTTGCAGATTGGTTTTGGATTTTATCGTGCTGGCTATAGACTCTTAGGGATCTACCTTGTTTATTTTGGTCATAGACATTTGTGGATGTTAGAATCTTTTGAAAATGATGAAGTAGTAATATTTGTATATTTTAGAGATATGTGGGTTTATTTTGGTTTATGGATGTCGGATATTTGGTTGTGGATATTATTTTGGAATTATTGATGAATCTATTTTAAATTAGTTTGTGCATCAAGTTTGTTGGTTTGAACATGTATTCAGATTTTTATTTGTGGTATATATACAGGGAAAAATACAAATACAATTTTTTTTTAAAAAAATAATATTTCCCGACGCACCAATGTGTGTCGCAAAAAAGAAAATGTATTACAACCTTTCCCGACGTGATATGTGCGTCGGCCTCCCAATGCATTAGTAGGGTTGGCCATTACCGGGAATTCCCAACGCACTGCCAGCGTCGGCCATTATTATGAATTTCCAACGCACTGCCAGCGTCGGCCATTACTAGGAATTCCCAACGCACTGCCAGCGTCGGCCATTACTATGAATTCCCAACGCACTGCCAGCGTCGGCCATTATATGAATTCCCAACGCACTGCCAGTGTCGGCATTTATTTTGCCGACGCTGGTATTGCATTGGCAAATATGGTTTTCGAATCAGGAAAACAGTACTTTTTGCCGACGCACATCTTTTTGCCGACGTATTGGACGACGCTGCAATGCGTTGGTAATTGTACATGGATCCGCCGACGCAGTTAAAACAGCGTCGGCTATGGATTTGGCTATACATAATTGCCGACGCGCGGCCGACGCACTGAAATGTGTTGGGAAATCTTTTGCCGATGCAAAACCTACCTTTCCAGACGCGGTGACTGCGTTGGCAAAACTGTATTTTGTTGTAGTGGAAATGTTTCACATCCTAAATTGTTGGGCTGCATAAAAATAACTGTAATTCGCCAACCCATCCGCTCCGCTCCGCCCTGTCCAGCTACAAGTGGATATACGTCAAAACCGCCTTTAGGCGGGCGGGGCGGTTTTAATCCGTACTAATAAGCGGGCAGTTACAGTTTGACATTGGAGTAGGCGGTTTCAAACCGCCCTGCCTGCTCATTATTAAAAAAAAAAAAACTTCAAATTATATATCGATCTTTACGAACTTGAAGTTTAGATTTTGAATTTCTTTTAGCATTTGGACATTGAAATTTGAAATTTGGAATTTGGAAGTTTATTTATTGAAATTTAGACATTGAATTTTCGAATTTAGTTGTTTCTTTATTAGATTTTTGACTTTTGGACGTTAGATTATATAAGTGATTGTATTATTTAATTTTGGTGATGCCTTTGGACTTTAATTTTACATTGATATACTTAGTTGAAAATTTTGTTTATTATTGATTATTGATTTTTATTAAAAATCATGTTTAGTTTTTATTCTTTATGTTAAGTACTTTGTAACTTTAGTTATATTTTATTAAAATAAAAAAGAGAGAGATAGGTACAAATACCAAACCGCCCAACATGCCGCCCAAGTCGCCCGCTAAAAAAACTACCCAAACCGCCTATACTTTGGGCAGATACAGTTTCTACTTTTTACAGACCGCCATAAAACAAAACCGCCTAAACCGCCCAATAACCGCCCAAACCGCCCGCTGTGCACCCCTACTAAATTGTATTCTCAAAAGACCTCTATATTTATTGTATTATTCTTCAAAAAGTGAAGCATATCCCCGAGAGATCTTTGTGTTTATTGTAGTAAAAAGTTTATCAGTGTATCCAATGCTCAATACGCTACACAGCGTATACTCCAAAATGGCTCCATATTTATTGTAGTAAGAAATGTTTCAGCGTATCCAATGTACTGCAAAGTACAATGTATCCCCAAAACCTGTGTGTGTGTTTGTGGAAACTCAATGGTTTACAACCTTTTAAATCACGATGACAATCTTTTAGCCCGTTTCACTGGGAAGAATCAATGCCGTCTGTGTGGGTCCTTGCCGCCTTTGTTGGTTCCTAAAATATTGAGTTCGGATCTCCTATTTTGTTGAAATAAAAATTGTTATTTCCTTTTATCCCAAAGTGTCACTTATATAAGGAGGTTACAACTAAGAGGGTGAAATTAATGATATGACATTTTATACAGGTGACGTTCCGAGATAGACTCAAATAATATTCCTGTGTTTCAATTAAACAGGGAATCCAGACTGCTAAAACATCACAAGAAAATGTGCTTTGGGCCCATATTAGCACTTGTCTCTTTCTCTTCAATGTTCAAATTGAGAGAGAGATGATGGAATTATTTTTATGTTTGTGGTTGAGTTATTACATGACTCATCCCATACCAATCTCGGAGCAGCCTATATCATCCCAAGCCAGTTCGTGCGAGCTTGTGTGCTGATCGCATGCTGGTCGGTGTCAGTCTTTAGTGCCAGTCGTGTTGATCCAATTTGCTCGAGTCAAAGCTTTCTTGGAATTCCGATTCACAACTTATACTTATGTCGACCAGCACTTGGTTGACTCTTCGAGTGGACATGGTGCTGGACAAAATTTCGAGCCATATTGTGGTATTGGCACGTGTGGTAAAGTAGCCTAATGTGTCAGCCGTCAACAGTTAAGGTAGCGTTTGGTTCGCTGGAATGGTTGTAGGTGGGAATGGAATGGAGACCGGAATGAGTTTGGAATGGAATGAGACAGGAATGGGCATTTCCATTCCAGCGTTTGGTACGCTGAGGAATCAACCCAGTTGATTGCTATTCCTGCGTTTGGTATGCTGGAATGAGTCCTGGAATGAAATAAAATTTACATAAGACTGACCAAAATATCCTTGTTAGAATTTTATCTTTGGCTCAGTCAATGTATAGATTATAATATTATTAAATAGGTGGAGCCCACACAAGGTCTTCTATTTTATAATAATAATAATAATGTATAGATTATATTATTATTATATAGGTGGGACCCACACAAGCTCTTCTATTTTATAATCTTATAATAATAATAATATATAGATTATATTATTATATAGGTGGGCACAAGCGCTTCTATTTTATAATCTTATAATAATAATAATAATGTATGGATTATATTATTATTATATAGGTGGGGGCCACACAAGCTCTTCTATTTTATAATCTTATCATAATAATAATAATAATCTATAGATTATATTATTATTTATAGGTGGAGCCCACACAAGTTCTTCTATTTTATAATATAATAATAATAAGAATGTATATATTATATTATTATTATATAGATGGGCCCCACACAAGTTCTTCTATTTTATAATCTTATAACAATAATAATAATGTATATATTATATTATTATTATATAGGTGGGGCCCACACAAGTTCTTCTATTTTATAATCTTATAATAATAATAATGTATATATTATATTATTATATAGGTGGGGCCCACACAAGTTCTTCTATTTTATAATCTAATAATAATAATATATAGATTATATTATTATTATATAGGTGGGGCCCACACATGTTCTTCTCTTTTATAATCTTATTATAATAATAATAATGTATATATTATATTATTATATAGGTGGGGCCCACAAAAGTTCTTCTATTTTATAATTTTATAATAATAATAATAATGTATATATTATATTATTATATTGGTGGGGCCCACACAAGCTCTTCTCTTTTATAATATTATTATTATAATAATAATGTATAGATTATATTATTATTATTATAATGGTGGGCCCCACACAAGTTCTTCTCTTTTATAATCTTATAATAATTATTATTATTATAATAATGTATATATTATATTATTATTATATAGGTGGGGCCTACACAAGTTCTTATCTTTTATAATCTTATTATTTTAATAATAATATATAGATGTGAATAAGGGTCTTTTGGTCTTAAAAAAAGTGGAAAGGAATGGAATGGCCATTCCTTCCCATCTCGGATGGAATGGCCATTCCTCTACATAAGAGAATGGGATTCCGGAGGTAATGGCCATTACGCCATTTTTTTGCGAACCAAACGCAGTAATGACCATTCCGTTGGAATCACCATTCCATTCCGACCTTCATTACAGCGAACCAAACGCTACCTAAGTTTCTCCTCTCAAGAGTCCGAATTCCTGTTTTCTAGAAACACAGAGACATTGCTTCATGCATTCACCAAATGTATAAAACCTTGTTCTCGATTTTTTTTTTATTTTTAAGAGGTGCATTAGCTGTATATAAGATTTTATATAATTAACAAATGCGGATTTTATATAATTGACAAATGCGGATTGGATGAAACAGTATCTTTTTATTTTTACGAAACAGAGAATCGTGACTCAATTTTATACCACTAAAAATAATCTCATTCATTCAGTTCTCTAGGAACTATACAAGACACGAGGACGGTCTTATAGGTCCTCATGTGTCTTTAAGTAGCCTTATGTTTGCTGATATGAATTTCCTACCATGATTAGACCGTGTCTAAGAAAACCTCCCGCATAGGATAATCTTAACATCTTAATTGTCGGCGTGCAAAGAGATTATAATATAAAAAGAAGAGTCTGCATCCTCTATTTCTTAGAAATATGGAGATACTGTTTCATCCAATCTACATTCGCCACCTATACAACATTTCTTCCTTGATTTTTTTTTATTCCAAGGAAACAATTGAGAGGGTACATTAGCTGCCATAAAATTTTATATAGGTGGCGAATGTGGATTTGATGAAAACGATATCTCCCTATTTATACGAAATAGGGGATCCAGACTCAGAGATATGCAGTAGCAATCCATATGAGGTGCGAAAAAGGTGAATATTCCAGCAGCCGTTGCTCTTTCCATTTTCATCTATTATATAACATGGGTTCTTAATTGATTGAAGTTTTAGATACTGTACAGTTTTATTCCACCACTGAGGTCAATTCTCGCATTTGAATGGGCACAATTTCCTTTTCTCATTTTTTAAGTATTGTGCATTAATCCATGTACAAGATTATTAATTAAATTCATGCTTATTTGGATTAAAAAGAATTTACACTAATTATTGAATAACGGATCCATTATTTGCGATAATCTAAGTACATAAATGAATCAAACTTGGCCCTTGCACAAATTAATAGATCAGTCCCTCATTGAAAAATGTATTAATGGATTTCAATAAATATACTCGCTCTAAACCAAAAAATAATAAATAATGAATTTAATAAGAAATAATGCACGGATTATACGTTGCTAATCCATTAATCCGTGCACAGGTTAGGGTCCATGCATGGATTCGTGCGCGAAGAAATAAATTCGTGCGCTAGATTATCTATTAAAAAGTGTATGGATTAGCATGATAATGAAATAATAGATAACTATTATAATTTTAGATATTTCAAATAATCCAGTACTAAGTGGACTACCATGAGTTTATTTATTTTAAAATTGAATAATGAATCAAACTTGTGCTCGGATCCGTGTATTTGTTGTGAATATAAGAAATATATTTTAAAGGTTTATTTTTGTTAATAACATTAAGAATTTGAGATAAGCTGTATTTTTTATTTTGTAAGTGATTTGAAACTATATTTATTTTTCCTTCATATACAAATTTTGATTAGGACGAAATCTTCCTTTTTGGGGCCTAGGCTAGGTACAGGCCTCCTTTTTCTAGTTTGCTTCTTGTAATTGAATACATATTCATTGTAAGATTTTTATTTTTCAAAATGGTTAAAATTGAAGAAGCAAATATTAATTCCCAAAATGACTCAAATTACCCCGCTCCAATTAAAAAAACTAAATCAATGAGAGGTGAGAAATCAATACCCAACCACCACCCTATACTAATTCAAATATTCAAAAAATGGGGTCTGCATCTACGCGTGCACCTAATATCATTTCCCCCTCACATCTTTAATGCTAAATTTGTTAGAGCCTATTTGACTATGAATTCCTTCCCATGAATGCAAGCATGGCACAAACTTGCTAATATATCTTGATTTTTTGGTGCAACTAAAATTTCTCTTTTATAATAGGAAAAGTTTTAAAAATGCATAAACTTTTGGCTCATTTTCAGAAAGTACATGAGAGTTTGAATATTACAAAAAAAAAGTATAAAAGTTTTCCATATTTCTTTCAATCAAGTCCTCTCCATAAAAAAATTCTTAAAAAGACAAAAATACCCTTATGAAATTTTTTTTGTTTTCTCTGAACCTTCCTCCGTCCCCAAAACCAACCCAAAAATCACTTTATGTGCCTCATCGATCAAGTGTTGATTGTGGGGGTACCTTCTTTTGATGGTTCAGATACGTAAGAGAATGCCAAAATCAATTTTGAAGGATTTTTATATGGCCGAAGTTTCAACTTGATTTTGATAATCATAACCATTTAATGAAGCTAATTTCTTGGTCATTTTGAAATCCCTATAAACCCTTCTTTTTAAACCAGTTAAGCACTAAGGCAACTGAAGTGGGCCCTATTAGGCCATTTGGGTTGGACTTGATCATTCTCTTAAGTTATTTATTAAATGATTTTGAAAGATGACATAAAGGTATTTTTACCATTTTCTTATTCTTTTATGGCCGATTGAAAAGGCATATGGAAAACTTTTATATTGTTTTAGAATATTGAAACCTTAATGTGCTTTTTTGACAATGAACTAAAAGTTTTATACTGTTTTGAAATTTTCCCTTTATATTAACAAAGTGGCCTTGGCACTTATCTCATTTACAAAACACACTCCACTACACAAGTGCCATTGACACGTTTGTATTCTTTGTACTATGATATGACAAATTAAGTGCCCAAGCAAACTTAGACCCATGTTTAGATCTCTCCATTGTTCTTATGGAATTATTACCCAAAACCCTTTTTTTTTTAAGTTTGAAACTCCTTTCTGAGTGCCCATATGGGTTTATTGCTAAATTTGTGCTTGAAATAATTGGTATGCTACAATAAAAACAAAACTCTATTCTAAGAAATTGATGCTCTTCAGGAGTGAAAGGTTCAAACATTGCTTCACCAATTTGATTCTAAAGTCACCCTCATGGTTAGTTGAACATTTACCAATTTATTTCTTGATGTGCTTTTTTTTTTAGCATGCACACCTTGTACTGCCAATTTTACCACATGAGGAGTCATTAAATGGATTTATTTTAGTAAGAAATTGTTTGAGGTAACCGATACTCCATAAAGTACAATGCATCCCAAAAAATTCTCTTCAAACACGTGTTTAATCTGTGTAATTGAATTCCTAGAAATTTCAACACTCTATATTTCTATAGATGTTTAAAAATGAAAAACCATATGTAAATATCTAAAAAAGACCATCAAATAATCTCCGCTTTAATGACAGTTAAATCAAGAGAAGGTGGAAAAATGAATATTTAACCATCGCCCTAGTAATTCAAATCCTACGAAAGTCAATGCCCCATTACATTACTAAATTATGTCAAACAAATAGGCACTCGTGTTAATTGAGATATGATAACGTTATGTCAATTCGATCGGCACTTCACATACTTCATTATATATATATATATATATCTCTTCAAAAGATCGTTGTAGTTGTAGTATTCTCTAAATAGTGAAGTGTATCCCAAAAGATCTTTGTGTTCAGTGTAGTAAGAAATATATCAGTGAGCCCCATCGTTCCATAAATTAGAGCCTACGGCCCCAAATATATGCATACTTATCACAGTAAGTAATGTTTCAACATATCCAAGAACAAAGATCTCTGTGTCCATATCAAGAAATATTTCTAGGTACTCATTGCTCCACAATGTAGTGTTTTGCCATAAGAGATCTACTAGTTGGGCCAAACTCTCCTCCCAATAGAGGGTTTGCGCCCCATAATTAATCTAGAGAGAGTGATAATTAATCATGAGAGTGATAAATATTGTTTGGATTGAAAGATGATATATATCATCAGCAATGTTTTAATATAACCATGAACATGTTTTTAATAGATAACATGACTCTAGCCCAGAGCGCCCAACAAATAAACACCATCAACTATAACTAGTGAGAGATGCCCGTGCTGAACACTCTGGCAAGCATCGAACAACAATTGCATTCAAATTATAAAATATTGGAGACGTCTTTTAATATGATCCAATTGATGAGTAAAATCAATGATATTCTACACTGAAAGAGTTTTACATAAAGAAATGTATATAAAAATTGTTGTATATAATGTACTATAGCCTATCTTTAATTTGAGGTTATGTTCATTAAATTATAATTCCACAATTCTACATTTTTTTCCTAACCACTTCATTGGAGTCTTATTCAGTCTCCCCCGTCTTAAGGATTAAGATGGACTTACAAATCTGCATATCTAACAAGTGTAGAAAAATCAGGTAGGGCATGTAACTGTTAGACCATGTCCCGAGTTAATTGAGATAAGTAATTGATCGGAATTAAAGCTAATTAATCATGTTTAATTAAGCTAATGAAGAAAATTGATCAAATGACATTGGATTAGCCTAAAATGAATGAATTAGGCTTAACGAAATGATAATGAACTCATTAAATGAATTGAATTGGAATTGAGACTCAAACAATGAAATGAAGGACTTTTATGGAAATACGAATTGTCGTGTATTTCATCGAATACGCAATCTCTTGATACCAACACACGTATCTCGAGGATTACATTAACTTTCATAATAGACGTAAACTCGTTCGACGAGAAACGGATAAAATGACCCTTCATTTGACTCGAATTGGAATGAAATAGGAAGTGGAGGGCCAAAATGCAAACTTATAGCTTATATAAGCTAAACTCAACTTATTTCCATCTCCATCAAACCCTAGACTCCTTTTCTTCAATTTCCTCTCCATCAAACTTCAAGGTTAAGGCTTTACAAGTGGTTTTAAAGAGATTTCATTCTCTTCATCTTCTTCCTCAACTTGTGTTTAGTTTTCCTTGAAGTTAAAGCTATGAGAAGAACTCAAATTTCTCTTCACAAACTTACAAGTAAGTAGCTTGAACTCTTTATAGAGTTTACAAGTTCTATTGAGTGTGTTGTATTGGTTTTTAACACAAAGAACTCATAGAAATTCTCTATGTTGAATGGATGTAAATTTAGGTTAACAAAAGAGGGTTTCAAATTGGGATTTCATCTCAAAAATTAAGCTAAACAAAGGGCTTTTGTGGATTACTCTTCAATTAGAGAAAAGTATATACATGTTTGATGATTTATGATGTTTTAAGAGTTGTTAGAACTCAAAAGATTGGAAATCCAGACTTTGCTTCAGAATTTTTAAAGCTCCAGAATGAAGTTCTGGGAGCAGTTCGGCTGACCAATAGCTGGCCGAACCCATCTGAGTTTGGTTCCATAGAGAAATCAACTTCTGGAAAGGTGACCGTGAGCTGACCGCCGAATTTCGGTTAGCCGAAATTGAGAATTCGGCTAGCCGAAAGGTGACCGTCGAGCTGACCAAAATTGTCGTAAAAAATTCCATCAGAAAACAAGTGTCTGGAAAGCTGACCGAACTGAGTTCGGTGAGCCGAAATGGAGACTTCGGTCAACCGAGGATCGACCAAGAAGCCGACCAAGAGCCCTTGAATATCATAAATTCTGAGTCTTTTAGGCTATAGACCGCGGTCGACCGGGTGAGTTTGGTTGACCGAGATGCCGACCGAAAGGTAACCAAGAGAATGATCAGAGAATTTGAGGTTCTGGAAAGCTTGAAATGCAATTCAGTTAGCCACATTCACGATTTCGGTTAACCGACAAGGTGACTGAAGTTGAGGGAATTTTCAGATTGAAGTCTGATTTTCCTATTTTAAAGCCTAATTTATACAGGCTGGTTTTATTAATGTCTAAACCTTCATAGGTGTTAGCTAAGGTTATCCTATTGCCCAAATTATATATATAAAGTGTTGTTCATCAAGAATAACACGTGCATTGGATAACGAATGTTTCACTCAATTAGTTGGTTTAGAAGTCTGAATAGGATTTGAATTGATTTCCACGTCTAACTTGATATTGTAATTTCCTAAGCTCATTATTGAGCTACACTGACATAATGCACTGAATTAATGAACATTTACTAAAGGTGACAATGTAATGAATAATTTTACTGCAGTAGATGTATTGGAGCTATCCGGAGCTCCGTGGTGATACCAGTGATCTCTGATCAAGACACTGGTAAATCTCACTCATTTGATAAGTCATTGATAAGCCATGTAATTAAAAAGAGTACTCATTGACTAATCATGAAATGATATTGAAATGAAATGAACAGAAAGAAAATGAATGGATACTGAATAACTAGTATTTGTGTATACGAATACAACAAGTGCTTCCGATGGAAGAACTAATTTGAAATGAAATGAATCTTACTTTAGTTGTCATAGAGTAATTATTATTACTTGACTCCACTGTATAGACACTGTTATTTGATAACTTGATAGATTTGAATTATATAGAATTGAATTACTGATTGATAGCATGTCCTATTATAGAACTGTATATACATTGTTGAACCGTCGTGTTCACGGTGTTATTGATGACATCGCAGGCCCAGTTGCCTGTGCCGGTCCTGCAGAGGCCGCGCCGCCAGCGTAGAAGGCCCATCCGATACCTCCAGTAGGTCTAATCGAATGGACCTGATCGGAGTACGAATTGAATAACATCTTGGGAATGTATTAGAAGAATTTTTGTTTAATCATCTTGGATAGTGAATAGATGTCACCTGCATTGTATTTTGAATATGCAATTGTTGACATAAATAGTGAAATGAAATGTATATATAAACTTTACTTTGGTAAAGGAACTTGTATGGTTTAGAATGTTTTCGTCAATATATATATTCCACAAAATTTATACATTTGACAGGTTCATGTGATTGATATCCCTTGTGGACTCCGTATTAATTTTATGTTCATTCGGAGTTTGCGGGAGTGAGTATGAGATCGCGACTCGGGGTTTGTCCAAAGTAATCAGATCTCGGGCCAGGGTTGTGACATACTTATTGTATGGTATCAGAGCAAAATTAAAATACATAAGTTAAAAACTTTTAAAAGACTTAGCAAACCTAGGAACGAAGTGAGGAACGTTACGTTTCGTAACAAATCCACTTAGGATTTGTATTTATTGCTTTCACTAATATGATTGATATTGATGGAAGTGTAGAGATATATATCTTACCTTCCGTATTGTTTACATCATGGCTTCTGGATCTAGATTTGGGAATGACAATTTCGTAGTTGTCACAACACCCGCTCCTATATCTGAGGCTGATGCTAAGTTCACTGCTATACTTAGCAGTTAGCCCGAAGCAATGAATAGATGGCCAAAAGCCATGAAGCACAGACGGGCATGCAATCCCAGTTAGCTAAGAGTCCGGAAGCTCAGATGGGTATGCAAGCCCAGATGGCTTCCATGTTAGAAGCTCAGAGCCAGATGCAAGCTCGATTGCATGGAACACCGGTCTCGATTGTTTCCGATCAAGATAGTCGGTTTGTTTTCACATTTTGGCAGTCCTTCCAGAATTCAATGGGTACCAGACTTTAATTTAGTACTACTTATCATCCACAAACTGACGGACAATCGGAAAAGACTATCTAGACTTTAGAAGATTTACTTCGTGGCAGTGTAGTTGATTTCGGGAGTGATTGGGATGAGCATTTGGCGCTGTGCGAATTTGCGTACAACAATAGCTATCACTCTAGCATTGAAATGACACCATTTGAAGCATTGTACGGTCGAAGATGTAGACTCCAGTAAGCTGGGAAGAGGTTGGAACTCGGAATTTCCACAATCCTACGATCATTGCTGAAACAGTAGAGAAGGTACAAAAAAAACAAGATCGGTTGAAAATTGCTAGATCAAGGCAGAAGAGCTATGTTGATAATCGTTGGCGTGATCTAGAGTTCATCGTTGATGATTTAGTCTTTTTGAAGACTTCTTCGATGAAAGGCATTATCCGATTCGGGCAGAAAAGGAAGCTTTCCGCGAGGTTCATTAGACCTTTCAAGTCAAGAGTCAAATTGGAAATTTGGCTTATCGCCTGGACATACCGTCAGAAGTCTCCAGTATCCATAATGTATTACATGTATCGATGATTCGGAAGTATGTGGCAGATCCTTCACATATCATTCATCACGAAGATATCCAACTGTTGCCAAACACCACATGTTGAGAAGCCAACTCAGATTATTGATACCAAGGAGGCACTTCTGCGTACACGAACGATTAAATAAGTCAAAGTTCTTTGGGCACATCATGGACCTAATGAAGCTATATGGGAGCCTGAAAAGCAAATGGTTCGGAAGTATCCCGAACTATTCGTACAGGTAACTTTGAATTTGTAAATTACTTCATTGATTTCCATTGATTTATATTGCATTCGGAGGACTGAATGATTTTAAAAGTTTAGGGGAATGTTAAACCCTATCCCGCGTTAATTGAGATTAACTCTAATTGATCAAAATTAAAACTAATTAACCATGTTTAATTAAGCTAATGAAGAAAATTGATCAAATGACATTGGATTAGCCTAAAATGAATGAATTAGGCTTAATGAAATGATAATGAACTCATTAAATGAATTGAATTGGAATTGAGACTCAAACAATGAAATGAAGGACTTTTATGTAAATATAAATTTTCGCGTATTTCGTCGAATAGGGAAACTCTTAATACCAACACGCGTATCTCGAGGAGTACGTTAACTTTCATCCCCCAGGTAAGGGTAGGATCACGAATGGACCTGTTTGAAGGACCCTTGCCTAGAACAGTCTAGCTGTCTCTATATCTGGACAAGGCTTTGTTTCGGCACCGAGATGATTCAGGACAATGATTAGGTCACTTTTAGTTTACTTTCTTCCAAAAGGACTTAAAACAAGTTGGAAAATAAAGTAACTTTGCCAATTCTTAGAAAGTTTCTAAAAATTCAATGATGTGTATTTTCTAATTAGCAATCCATGCACTTTTCTAATCTAATTTAGGGTGGTTTAACATTCCATGCATGCATCTCCTATATCTAGAAGGATGCCAAAAATAACACACCCATAAAGCAATGTAAATAAGGAAAGTTAAAAGAGTTACCTTATATGGCGCTCCCCGACAACGGCGCCAAAAACTTGATCGGGGCTCCAAGTGCAGAGCTTCGATTGTAGTAATAATTGGCGAGACCAGGTCGATCCGCAAGGAGCTTTAAAAATAAGGCTTTCCAACTTTGACACCTTCCCTAAATAAAATCTAATTTTAGCCTAAAATCTAGAAAAGTACATTCATCATTCCTATTTTAAATTAAAATTAAATACATTTCAAAAATAAAAATTCCTAAATCTAAAATGAATCACAAGTTGCTACAAAAAGAACATACAAATTAGAACATCAAATTAGAAACAAGCCAAAAATAAAACTAAGAAGCTAAATTAGAAACAAAATAAACCTAAGTTATAAACCAAATTAATCAAGGCATGCTCAACAAAGATTAGTAACAAATCAAATCACTCAAAAAAAAAAAAACAACCTACTCTCTAAAATTAGCATGAAAACCTTACTAAATTAGTTTCCTAAATTAGAAACTAGGTTAGGCAATTAGGGTTAGTATATTTCCTAAGTTAGTGAACTGAATTAATCAACTCCCTAAAGTTAAGGACTTTCTAAATAAATAAAGATTTTCAAATCATAATAAATTTAGATAGCATTAAGTCAATCATGCCTTATGTTAGAATTTTCAAATCTTAAGAAACTCCCTAAGTTAAAATCTTCAATTAACAAAAATTATAAAGATCTTTTATTTCTGGAGATCATCTAAAAAATAAAAAACACAAAAATAGAAACTTATCCAAAAGTTAGAAAGTTAGTAATGCAATGTATGCCATGAGATGTTAGAAAATTTTAAGTCTAGAAAACTAATATGCAGGGCTGTTTTTATACATGATTTTTCCTAATCTAATGCAACCTAAAACTGAGTTTAATGGCTGGGTCTTGAACTACAATGATGCATGAATCAAATAAAAAAAATAGAAGTGGAAAACGAATTAAAACGAATGAGATATGAGTTTTTGAACATGACCTAAAAAAAAATCAGTGCAAAAATTCTGCACATAGGTGGGTCCAATCAGTCATGTTTGAGCCACTGGTTCACCATCTTTCCAAAATTATTTCTGCTTGAAATTCTGCGGTTTGAAAGTACACTGATCAAACTTTAATTTTCTTAAGTTTCATCGAAAAATAATGTGTTTTGATCAGGTTTCTAATCGCAAACTTTTCACACAGAATCTGTCCTAAAATTCTTGCAACAATGTGCTGAATTATGCACTTTATGTTGGGATTCGAATTTCCAAAAACTATTTGGCCGAGATTATTGACTCAAATCTCTGATTTTTTTTTGCTTATTCAATTTAAAACTCCGATTCCAGTAACTTAAACATATTTAAACTCCACCAATATGAATATGCATGCAATGCTAACTAGTTCCAACCATAAACTTATGCATAAAAATTCACATAAACGCATAAGAAGCATAAGAAGAAAAGAAAACTACAAGTGCTTGAATTTAAATGTGTAGTGAAAAAAATAAATGTGTGGATTGCATAAAATTAAATGTGTGGCATTAACAAGAAATTAAATGTGTGGATTTTTCAATAAATGTAAATGTGTGGGAATTGCAATAAAAATAAATGTGTGATAAGTGTGCTCTTTTTTTTTTTATTCTCAAACTGGGTTCATAATTACTTTTTTCATGCCCTTAGGATTTTAGGTTGTCAATCCAAGAACAACAACAAAGGAAACACAATTTAAGCATTAATCACATAAGAAAAGGAATAATTAAAAAGAATCACACTTTTACTAATATGCAATGTTTTTACATAAAAGATGAAGAATTAAAATTCCAAAAATAATTACATACTAGGATGAAAGGAACCTCTCTAGTTGAAGCATCAAGTTGGGACAAGCCTTCTTGAAGATAGATGAGATATGGTAGAGAAAGGAGATTGGTAGAATGGTGGAGGAATATCACTAGTGAGGGGGCTCTTTCCTTCATGAAAGGGAGTAGACGTCGAAAGCCTTCTTTAAATAGGGTATGGGCTGCCCTATTCTTTCTCCCTAATCCTTACTTTGTTCCAAGAATTTTCTTCACTTAGTAAGTCTTCTCCTTTCTTTTCTTCATTCACTTGTCATATTTCATTCTTTAGCAAATCTTCCTTTGACTTGACATTTATGAGAGATACATGATGTGGCAAACTCTAAGTTGGAATCAAGAGAAAATTGAATGCCCAATATGTGTAGATTCTTTCCACTTTTATCTCTTTAGAAATCTTCTTTCTTGATTTGGCCCTTCATAGATTTTCTTTGATTATCTTGAATTATCTCCAAAATGAACTTTGGGATTTTGTGCAAAGAAAGTAGACCCCCCTCTTGGAGCCCCACATGTGTGGCCTACACATGTGCATGTGTGGGACCCTTTTTTCTCATTTTCTGCAAGAAAAAAAAATGAATTTCATGTGAAAAGATAAATTTACCCTTAATTCACAATTGCATGACTGCGGGCCCATCTCTCGTGAAATGATGAATGAATGCACCTGATGATTAATTAATTTCATGAGAAAAACACATTTGAAAAAATCTTTCCAAAATTAAAATTAAAAAATGGTAGGTTTCATGATTTGATCTAAAAATGATGGTTTTTTTAGCAAATTATGCACGAATGTCCTACAATGGATCAAAAATGCATAAAATCATGATATGACACTAAATGAGGCTCTCTTGGCTTGATAAGTCCTTAAACTTACCAAAAATAACCATGAAAATGTGCACTTTTAAGGACTTATCAATGCATATTTACGGTTAGCCATAAAGCTTTATAATTATGAATTAAGCTTCATAATTTTGTAAAACTGATTTGCTTCAATTTTGTTTCAGTTTCTATTTCAATTTTTGTTTCAATTCCCTTTTAGTTTCAGCTTTTGAAGCTCAACTCTAATACTGTAACTCTCATAGTTGGGCATCAAAAGACTTGAGTTCATTCACATGAAAACAAGAGAATGCAAAAAATCACTTGGAGGTTACAATGGTTATCTAACATGATCAATCAAAGTATCTATGAAATTTAACATTCATATCATGCAAATTATACCCATTACTTGCCTTAGATTAGATTTCAAGATCCAAAACTCATGCTCTAAACACGCTTAACTCTGAGCTACCTATGACTTGCAGAAAAAAAAAGATGAATAAGATGATGGAATTGAAAATGGGAACTTGATGTTTACAGGCTAGAGAGAAAGGGGAAAAAGAAGAGAGCTAGAGAGAAAGGGAAAGAAGAAGAGAGCTAGGAGGCTGGGAGTTCGCCAGAAAGACTAGCAGAACAAGAGAGAAAAGGAGGAGTATAAAGAGAATTCTCTAAAAATTTGAAATGGTTGGAATATTATGAGAAATTGTGAAATAGCCCACATGATATGAAAAAAACATATTATTTATGATCAAATGATATATTGAATCATCACAGTGGAAGAGCAAAAGATACTTAGAATAATGCCTTCTAACCAACGAACTCAAAAACACAAAAATCTAATATTTACGAATAGACCACTAATCCCCTCTGAAATTACAAATATGTCTTTTCTAAGTTCAAAATCCCACCAAATCTATCATATTGATAATCTAATATACAAAACTATTTAATTAGCTAATAATCAGGATTATATAGATAATAAACACACAATTAAAACAAAAAATCTCATAGTTGGCTTATTGATAAATTTATCAATGAAGTGAAGTTAAGTGAAGGGTCGACTCAAGAGAGAATAAAAGAAAAAACGTGGCAGGGGGCGGGAGGGGGGGGGGGGGTTGTCAAATCATAAAGTGCTAAACGAAAAAAAAAAAAAACAACTTATAGGTTCTGTCATTTAGTGTCAAGGGATGATAGTTCTTTTTAGCTTTTCTTGATAAAAGAAGAGGGCCTTTTGTCATTTCTAGTGGGCATGAGAAACTGGTTTTTTTGACTTCTTTGGTAAAAGAAATAGGTGATTTTTTAAATTACTACTTTTTTGTTTAACTCATCTTATATCGTTATCATAGTGCTGACGAGAGCTAACACCCAATTGAACATGTAGAACCCCGCCTTTGTTTGATCCAACTCACTCACATCACATGTTTTGAATACACTATCCAAATTTCACTTCAATAAAAATAATACACAATCATTAAATAAAAAATCATGTTTACGATACAGTAATATTTTCTACCTATATGATGAATCCAACCATTTATAGTGTTCCATTCATATATATATATATATATATATATATATAAGGGGTACAGGACCGTCCTTACGATTTACGGTGCGGACCGCCTATTGGGGCCCACCACCGCCTATTGGGGCCCACCGTGAGACCCTACTGGTCATGGGACAAGGGGGATTGAAAGATCCAAGTGGGGTCAACTTACATATCAAATTTGAAGTCAATCTAATATTTCTAACCCTTTCATCCAACGTCCACAAGTTTAATAGCTTTATAACAAAGAAAAAAATTGACCCTCAATCCAACGGTCTAGTTCATCCGAATCCATGCAAATTCATGGGATTCATTGTCTATAAGGGGGTTATGAATGAGTGGTCAATTTGAATTGATCATGAGATGCACCCCAGTGGGTGTTCCGAACCGTAAGGACCTTAAGAGGACCGCCATATTATATATAAAATGAGAGTGGCACCACTTCCCATCAACAAGATTGTGTATGATAATATAATAAAGTCTAACGATCCAAAACCATGCCTTCACAAAAGGTTGAAAATAACCCTAAAATAAAAACATAGGGGCATATTGGTAATTTAACGGATCAAGGTGTGAGCGTATGTATGCCTCGTGCTCACACAACACAGGGCGTTCGTTCAATATATACAAAGAAAGAAAATATTTGATACCCTCCTGTAATAATATCATCATCTATCTTGCTCTGCAGCTGTGTGGCCTCCGCTTCTCCTCTCTCTTTCTATTCCCTCCTCTTTTGTTTTTTTTTTTTTTTTTATCTTCTCTCCCCTTCAAAACCCTTCCAAAGTCGCTCTCTTTTTTCCACTCCCGCGAATCACTCCGCTTACGCATCCGAACTCTCATCGCTCCGTCTGGATTTCCCAAATCCAATCCGTTTTCAAGGCGTTTTGATGAGATTTCTCGATTCTTGATTCTTCTACGGGCAGCAATGGCTTCCGCTCCATCTATGTCTGGTAAGTCTCCGTCTCTCTCGAAATCCCTCTCTTGATTCTTCTCTTCTTTTTGCATCTTTTGGTCTTTGATTTTGGGGATTCTCGATCGAACATGCAGTTTCTGTTGAATGCGTGAACCTCTGTAAGCTCTCCAAAGGCGAGGGGGCCGGTGGAAGGTACGAGTGCAGCGTCTTGTCGTGCGCGTGGAAGGCGCCGAGAGCTCTGACGGGGTTTTTCGCGAGCACGACGCAGCCTCAGTGTGCATTGCACGATCGGAACAACGAAAGGAGATTTCGAATGATTTGCGCGAGATCGGTATGGATGTCATTGTTGTTTGGAAAATTGAATTGTTCCTTCTGCTATTAGTTATTTTCCGCTTAGTCTTGTGCAAAGGATTCAATGCGAAGGATGTAAGATTTGTGATATTTTAGTGCTCATTGAGATTTTTGTGGTTATATAATTGGATTATAGAGTGAGAATAATGTCGAAGTTAGCGAATATAAGAGAAATTCAAAGATTCTAACTCTTGTACTTAATGTTGAGTGTTCATGAACTGCTGATAAACGTAGGGGCATATTGATTAGAATGGAGATTCAGAGAAAGCAATGGAACTTTCTACTTGTAAGATTCCACGGATTTACAAAATTGCCATTGTTGCGTATTTTATGGAGATGATATGATGATATGGTACTGCCTTTATAGGGGTTTTTTGGTTTGCATGGAATTTAATTCCTAGGAATTTATGGTAAAATGGATTCCAAGTGATTCGGGATGGGATCCTGCGAATTAAAAAGAATTTTGGAAGGTTTCATCGAGGGACCAAGCTCCAAACACACAAATCAGAGAAATACTCACATACAATCAAACTGATAAATCTTTTTACTCAATAATCGAAGGCTTCCTCTCCCTAATGGAGGGATTATTATAGGAATGGGTGAGATATCCTTTCCTTGAAATTCTAATCCTTAGATCTTTCCTAGAAATAGAAGGAAACAAATCTCCTAAAACTTTGCTGGAAATCAATAGATTTAATTTGCATACTCTACTAATTATATCAAAATCTCCGAGATTATTTATGGCCATTCAGGGATCTTCTTTTGTTTCTTCAATTCTAGCCACCTTTAGAAATACATTTTTTAAAATTCCTACTAATTCAATTCCATGAAACAAATGGGCCCTTATGCTTGATTTGAAATGCCTTTTCTTTTCATGCCACACATGGTTAAATAATAATCATCATCATCATGCCAACTATATTAGGGTCAGCTACATGACTTCTGTTTCTCCATTTCAATCTATCCTAAGCCAAATCCTTAGATAAGTTGCATGTCTTCAGATTTATTTTTCTTACCTCCATCCACATCGTCTTTGGCCTACCCCTTCCCTTTAGTGGGCCATCAACCTGCACAGCCAAACTTTTTCTTACTGACGCCATTGCTCGCCTGTGTTGTACATGATTAAATTAGTTGACGTATGTTTTGAGTCACATTTTGTGCATTCAATGCTCAAAAGTCACATACGCGTGTATTTTTATTGACACCATGGCTAGCTTCCATTCTTTGCAACATCTGCATTCCATCATGTGAGAAAATTTCTCCCACGAACGTCCCATGGGAAAACAATCTGTGCACGTGAATGAAAGAGGGCCTCCAAGCATTACAGGCAGAGAACCACTTTTGAGTAGTACGCCCCGTGCTGACGTCTGCAAGAAAAAAATCTCTCTCCATCGCATATCTTTTCATCTGTTTTTTTGTTTTGTACATCATCTACACGGGAAAATCACTATCCATCATATATCCCCTTTTTTTTGTTTTTGTACATCCGTTACGTCAAAGAGTCATGCGCCCTTTAGTAGTAGGTTTTCTGGATGATTTCTTTTAAGAGTCGTCCTGGGTAGAGCCTTAATTGTGACACAAAAGATACGTAGTTGGTTATGGAAAACAGGAAGTTCCTATGGTTAAAAAAATAAACCCTAGACTAATGACACGATAGCTACACTGATCTAATTATCGAGTTGATTGATACCTGTGATAATTTATAAATGAAATAAAAGATGTTTTTTGTAAAAATACTTCCTTAATTTTCTTTATGGACCAATATTTTTTCTTGTACTTATTTTTTATATCTGTTTCACCTGTTACTAGTCTGGCTGGAGGTGTGAGGACTCGAACTCTGCAGCTCGAGACTCTGCAGCTTATGGAAGACTTGCCAAATCTAGAGACATTCCTATTGGTCGCAAAGGATGGAAGCTGTGGTGTTCTTCTATTTCTCCTGAATCATTTGACAGAATATCACCTGAAACATTGTGGGAGGTATCAGAACTGACTAAATCTTGAATATTGTATTCGTTCCACTGTAATTTTTAAGCAGATGGTTCTCTGTTACCTTTTCTTTTCTTGAATGTGATATAACTCCATTTCATTTATCCATAATCCTTGGAATTCATTGATTTCTTGTACTTGAAATTTTTTTATAGGGGCCATTAAAATAATTTGTAACTGGGAAGTGGATGTCCTAGCTAAACAGGATGGAATGCGTCTGTCTTCAGTGTTTGGTTATGTAGTTATGTTAAACAGATCATGTGGCTTATGTTTGTACCATTGTTGGCAGTGTTATCTTTTATAACTGCGCTGCCTCTGTTATGGTACTATCATCTATTCCGAATAGCAACTTTTATCATGCAAAAAGGAATCACTTTAATTATATGAAGATAATGCAAGAGACCAAATCTTATAAATGATATATGGGTTTGTACTGATTTATTGTGTTAATTTGTTTGTCACTTTAAAGTGAATGAAGATCATGGAAAGTGGCGGAACTGGGGCTGCCCGCCCCCCCCTCGAAAATCCGCCCCTGATCGTGGAGTAAGGTTGACTGTCATGATACTCTTTCTATTGTTGTATCAAAGGGCTATGCTATTTTAACAACACGTGTACTTGACAGCACCTTGCTTAAATTAAACAAAACAGAAGTTACTTCAACTAAAGTTTGAACTTTTTTTTAAAGAAATACTTTTTATGCATAAGATAGAGTTTAATATTGGATTGATTAATATTATTGTCCTATATATATATTCCTCTTCTCAACTTTTTAGTTTATTATTTTATTTTTTCCATACTTCCATTGTTAATTTAATCTTAGAAATCTGTTCTAGGAAATTCTATTATCTTGTTAAAAAAGTATAATGTTAATGTCGAAATGTTTTTGGCTGTCATGACTGGGGATATATTTTGATGATGTATCATGGCTTCTAATGAGTTGCTAAAAGGATTTTAGACTTTTCGACAGCCTATTGATTATTAGTGTGATCTTTTTCTCTTTCATTGTTTAGGATCTGAAACCGAGTATATCATATCTTCCACCATCAGAATTGATGTTAGTAAAAAATGCTCTGAAGGTAAATCCCAGGCACATGTATGCCACCATCAATGCACGTTCTGTTTTCAGATTTGTACCGTTCATGGCATTTGATTATCTTGAATCTGCTTTTCATAAGTTCTATTTGGAGATTGGTGATTAGTTTTAAGTGTGCGGAACGGTGCAGCTGGCATTTGAAGCTCATGATGGACAAAAACGACGGAGTGGAGAACCTTTTATCATTCATCCAGTTGAAGTTGCAAGAATTGTTGGAGAACTCGTAAGTGATGAACATACACAGACATTAATTTGTTTAATAAGATAATGGTGGTCTTCATTACTCATATAATTCCCCTGTTTTCATTAAGTTCTACCTCTATTTCATATTGCAAGCAACACGTTCAATTGTTTATAGTGATGATGGAACTTTTTGGTAGGAATTGGACTGGGAATGCATTGCTGCTGGATTATTACATGACACAGTAGAGGATACAGATGTTGTTACTTTTGAAAAAATTGAAAAAGAATTTGGTGCTACAGTGCGCCACATTGTAGAAGGCGAGACAAAGGTTCATTTTACTTCAGTGATTCTATAGACTGCCTAGGATTTGTATTTTAATATGATTTGATATTTTAATTAATTTCTTTTCTGTTGTTGATTCTATAGATTACCCAGCATATGCATTTTAATCTGAGTCATATTGTTTCTCTCTTCCTCATAATTTAGGTTTCGAAGCTGGGTAAACTGCAATGTAGTAACGAAAACAATTCTGTCCAAGATGTAAAAGCTGATGATCTTCGTCAAATGTTCCTAGCCATGACGGAAGAGGTTTGATTTGTGTTGCATTATATGGATAATCATTTGCATTATTTTAGTTGATGACTTGACATGTTTTCATTTTAGGTCCGTGTTATCATTGTGAAATTAGCTGACAGGTTGCATAACATGCGTACTCTTTCACACATGCCTCCTCATAAACAGGTAATATTACCTTCTTAATTGTATTCACATTTGAGGGGGTGCTCAATTATTATGTTTTAAGCACTACTTACCCAATGTGCAGTCAAGCATATCGCTGGAGACATTGCAGGTCTTTGCCCCCCTAGCAAAGCTGCTTGGAATGTATAAGATTAAGGTATGAAAGCATGTGATTAATAAAGCCATATTATGGATCTATTCTGCTTCTTATTTCTATATATGCAACCACATTAAGTAATTTACTTCTTTGAACAAGACTTCTTCATCCTTTCAAATCAACTTTCTTGGGGTACCCAGAAAATTCTTTATTGTATTTAAGCAACTTTAATAATTACAATAATATATAAAATATGCAGATGTCTAGAGGTTCATAAACATAGGACGACAAGTGTTATATGACTATGAGGCCTCGATATGAATATGGAGAAGGGGATGGATATGGGATGGGGAATATGGCACTACACTTGCAAAATTTCATGACAGGTTAATAAGTATTTGAAGTTTAAGAATTTGAGGCACAGTTCATGGTAAAAATAGAGAACAGCTCTTTAATAGCTCATACCACTGTATTCATATTTGGTATGCCTGTTGCATTGTAACAGCCACTTCATCTTTAAGTTTCAAGGATTTTGGTTATCCATTATTTTTTCAAAAAGAAAATTCAAAGAAAAAAGGATGAACTGTTTAAAGTATAAATCTCAAATATGCAATTTTGCATTGTGGCAAAGAAGTGCAAACTCTGAAGTTTCATTTTTTTAATATTTGGTCGGTGCTGTTTACCAAGCCAGAAAACTTCATGAGAATGTTCCATTTATCATTTGATTATTATCACCCTTGTTCCTAATTCTATCTGCCATATGTGACTTCTTTTTTGAAAGACTATTTATGGTCATTTGTAGTTGTATTTATTTCATGTTTCTCTACCTTTTTATAATAAGGACAGTTTATTGCAGTCAGAACTGGAGAATCTGTCTTTTATGTATACAAATGCTCATGATTATTCTGAGCTCAAACAAAGAGCTGAAGAGCTATACAAGGAGCAGGAAAAAGAAATTGAGGAGGTATTGTTTATATATTGCTAATCACAATATTTTTAATGCTGTGACTTTTGATGCAGTCACTCATTTTGATGTATGCTAATGACTTAGTATAGCATTTTGTGCCTTGCATGGATACCTTCCGATAAAAAATTGTTCTTATGAAGCTCTTTCCCTGTTTCAGGCAAAGAGAATCTTGGTGCAGAAAATTGAGGAGGATCAATTTCTAGATATTATGACGTTGGAAACAGAAGTGCATTCCATATGTAAAGAACCTTACAGGTCAAGACTTGGTCCTAATTTATTTTCTTTTGCATCAGCAGTTTTGACTACTTAATGAAGAGGCTAGCTTACTCTATGATCTGTTTTACAAAAGTGCATGCCATGTCTTATGGATCTTGGAACTGGAAGTCTGTCTAATCTACTGCCTTCTGAGAAAGGAGAACAACATAAATTGATTAAATAATATGTTTGGGAAGCAAAACCTCTACAGTAAAATTTGAAGTATATATATTATCATTGTACACCTGGACGATGCATGCATGTGTGCACATATGATCACATGCACACGGTAGAAGTGGGGGGCAGGTAGGTGCATGCTATGAAATTTGATTGTTCATCTCTGGCCTTTTCAGTTTTAATCATCCTCATTGAACTTATAAGCTCTTTGGAGTTTCATACATATAACCTTGGAGAATAAGATAACTTTTTGGGGAACTGAAATCTTTGCCAGCAATTCAACTTGTGACTTCCAAAGTTGTCCGTATGGTAAACAAGCATGTAGTAGCAAATTATGGTCCTTGTAACTGAGCTTGATTCTTTAAATGGATAAATACTTGGCATGCTATGAAGGGCATCGTCATTGTGATCAATTCTCTCTACCCACCTGTCCTATTTGGAGTTCGACCGTGTTGCCCTGCCATGTCACTTTTGACTACTTCATTCCAAGTCTTTGGAGTCTGCCCCTTCATCCCATTTTTGCTCGCAATACTTCTATTATTTGTGCATAGGTCATTTCAGGTCTTATACATGCAACCCCAAATTAATATCAAATGACTTTCTTTAATTTATTTAATAGGTATGGACTTTGTTTTATTATCTTTTCTATTGGTTTCTCTCGTAAATTTTCTCTTATATACTCATTCCCAATTCTTTCCATGGTACTCCACACATCGTCTTTGCATAGAAATTCTTACCCGGTGTTTTTTTTCTTCTTGCTGTTTCTTCATTGGCCAATATTCAGTTCTATATAACATACAGCATACAGGATGCAATGGAATTTGTATCATAATTCCATTATCATTGAGCCTATTAGAACGCCTTGGTGCTTCACTCATCATCCTTATTCTGAAGAAAAATGGTGTTGTGCAAATTTCGGATCATACGCCCATTAGTATGATCAGAAGCGCCCATGCAAAATTAGAGGAAGTTTTGGCTTCATGGTTGAAGCGAGTTCTCTCTAAGATGATGCAATTGCATTATCTCAATGCACGTCTGTGAATGGCTATTTAATTCTGGATGGTGTCCTAGAAGGTAATGAATGTGTGGATCCAAGATACATATTGAAGAAACTAAGTCTTATTCAGAAACTTGATCTTGAGAATGACCGGCAGGACTCAGATTTTTTATTATATATTCTTTAGGCATATGTGGGGTGGGGGTGGGGGTGGGGTTTGGAATGATATGGCAGAATCAACCAAACTTTCTATATTGATTAATGGCTATCCAAAGTTTTTCTCCCGGCCTTGAGGGACCTTGGGCTTAGAGACCCATTGAGGTTATAGGGAATACGTATGCTCATCTGACTGAAGAATCCGATGGGGAACAGTTCCGTTCTTACTTCTCTCATTCTCTTTGTGGTGGTCAGTGAAGTCTTTTTGTGTTTTACATATGGGATATGCTAATCAAATTTAAATATGTTGAATGTATTACTTAGGTTGTTTGTTTTTTACATATGGGATATGCTAATCAAATTTAAATATGTTGAATGGATTACAATGTTAGTTAATAAACACCATTTCATACCATTTTATGCGCGATTCATTTTACCACGTTTGTTTAGCTGGATGTGGAATAAGAAATTATATATTGGGGTAGAAAGAGGAAGAGGAAGGATCTATCTCCGTTTTTGTACAGTTTAGTGGGTTTTAGTACCGCAAAACTTCTACATAGGAAATAGTGGATCTAAAACACGATGAATGGTTTGGATAATGAATGGGAGGCCCATTAAGTGCAGAAAACCAGAAAGTGGGACTAAGTTGTTTATGCATTTTTGCATATTTCTCAAAATCCATGAGGATCTACGATATGAAGCTTCTTGCATTGAGGTTTATCATGTCAATGAGAATATTGAATGGTTCTGAATTTTGGATCATGAATTGGGGCCCTACAGAAGTGCAGCAGAAAGTTGGATTTTGGTGTTTTCGTGTTTTTTCACATATTTCCCAAACTCTGAGGATAGAGATACAAAATTTAGCGCCTTGCAGTTTATCATTTCTATGAGAATATTTAAAGGTTTGTATCATTAATTTGGAGCCCACAGAAGTGTAGAAAATCAGATCTATAGGATTTGGTTGTTTGTGTATTTCACATATTTCTCAAAATCCATAAGGTTGTAAGATTTGAAACTCCACACCTTGGGTTTTGTTAGTTCAATGATAATGCTGAACTGTTTGGATCACAAACTAGGGCCCAGAAGAGTGCAAAAAGATAAAGCAAATGGGGTAGGGTATTTGTGTTTTGAATATATAAAAAGAGTACCTAGTGAGTGGGATTTGATCTCTTGACCACTTTGCCAGAAGTTTCATCCAACACCAACTTGGCCGTTGTTATGATGTGTAAATGATTAATTTCATTTACATATATGGATGACTTTACCAGGGTGGGAGGCGTGGAGAATTTGGCATGAAAATGACCCCATTTACACCATTTTTCCCTCATGTAGTTTTACATATGTAAATACCAGGAAACAAATGTACGCATGTAAGTGATGATTAAACATGAAAAATGTTGCAAAGGAACAAACCCTGAGTAGGATGTTTAGAGGCTTGTAGGCCAAACTTGATGAGTGGCTTTTATTGTGTTCAGGACCTTTGATACCCAGATACTAAAACTAGACATTTTACCGTATCCTACCATATTGATACTTCAATTCTATATCAAAAATTTGAATCATTGTTGTCTCCATGGCATGTCCATGTCATATTTATGCCATATTCGGGGATCACAATGCAGAACATCATAACCAGGCAGCTGACGATACATTGGTGTTTTTTGATGTGGATAGGGAATGTGTTATTAATATTCAGGTGATCCATAGATGTTTTGAAGCTATCTGGGGGCTAAAGATGAATTTCGAAAAAAGTGAATTGCTTGGCATCTGGTTGTATGTAGCCAGATGAGTGAGCTGGCGAATATCATAGGATCCAAAACTGGGGAGGTTCTTTCATCAAGTTGGATCTTTGGCTGTGTCGGTGGGGCTTTAAAAGGGTGGTGGGACCTGGTCATGGAAGGATTTGAATAGTGCCTTTTTATGATCAAGTACCTTTACTTTGTCAGTGGGATTACCTTAGGCAAAGTTACCCTCTCTAATCTTCCATTTAATTATGTATATTTATAGACATCCAAAATCTGTCTCCAAGAGGATCAAGAGGCTTCAACTAGACTTCTTGTGCCAAGGAGTGGAGGAGAAGACATGTATCTCTCCAGCGAGGAAATAGTTTGCAATTTGAGAGAGCAGGATTAGGCATTGGTGTGCTTTTGTGTCATGATGGTGCCTTGCTTGGAAAATGGCTGTGTCTACTTACTAGGGAAGGTGACATACATGTTTTTGGTTCGTTATCAGAGATAGATGTTAATCTCCCTGGATTTGACAGGTTTAATAGATGAGATACGGGATTTGTTTCATGATTTTCTAGCCTTGTTTTCCATGTTCTAAGAAGTGCAAATGGAAAAGTGGATTCTTTAGCGAAAAGGGGAATTATGTGTCAGGTTTTCTTGTTTGGAAATATGGTTACAATTCCTGCTTAGTTGTTCCAGGAGCATTCGGAATGTCTTCTGTCCCAAGGGTCAGATCATCATAGCTCTCTAAGCTTTCCCACATTTATGGCCGTTCTACAATATGCTTTCTTCTAATACATGCTTTTGTAAATATGAATTTTCTGTACAATGGGGCTTATCTCACACACTAGAAACCATCAATTCAAACTGCCAATTATGACACGGTGGTGCCTAAAATTCATTCAGCGAGATGTGAACTGTTGGATTAGACGCTTTCTTGTCAAATCGTTTTTATCCAATTCAATGGTGAAAGAGTGAAATTAATCAGCAATGGTGGAAGTAGTTGCATATTATATAGATGGTTCAGGTCCCCAAAAGATGGCCTCAAATGTATGAACAATTGTAGCTATGTATGAAGAAGGTGGAGCTTAGGCCCACTGGGGTAAACATAGGTAGGCGAATCATTTGAAACCGTATGGATTTTTGAAAGGTTGGGCCTGCATGGTCAGCCTTAAGCGATGACTCATATAGATTCATGTGTGCATTTATTTAACAATGTTGTGTGCGTGCATGGATCTATAAATATTTTTGTAGTATTCATTTTTATTGTTCTTTGCAGTATATATAAGTCAATGCTGAAATCTAAAGGTACAATAAATGAGGTCAACCAAATTGCACAGGTTAGTTTTGATATTTCACTGAGATGGTTACATTCATAAGCGCAATCGCCCAATTGTTTTTACTTTCACTTTTGGCTAACACATCCTATTCCATTCATTTCCAGCTTCGTATTATCATAAAGCCAAAGCCATGTATAGGAGTTGGGCCCTTATGTAATGCACAACAGGTGAATTCTTGCCTCTGTCACTACAGCTGTGTTATATTGTTTTTCATGTTTTCTTGATTTTTATCAGTCTTGTTTCTATGCTCTATGTAGATATGCTACCATGTTCTTGGGCTTATCCATGGGATCTGGGCCCCCATTCCTCGAGCAGTACGTAAATTTATGAATGCGCCTGCGATCCTTTTTCTTTTCTTCTCATCATGAGCTATATGAAATTAAGAAGTGTGGAATTGTTGTTGCAGATGAAAGACTTCATTGCAACCCCAAAACCTAATGGTTATCAAAGTCTTCATACGACAGTGATACCGTTTCTGTATGAGAGCATGTTTCGACTTGAAGTGCAGGTGATCTCATTAATGATGTTCTTAGGCAATTTTCAGAAGTTTGATTCCTTGAATAATGTTCCATGGAAACAGTTATAGGCTGCGTTCGGATGCAAGGGTTTTGTTGGAAATGTATCTATTTCATTACATGAAACAAGTTACATTGTCAAGTAAAAAAGGATGGTGGGAAAAATGCACATTTCATCCTATTTCTTTCTCTTGGAGTAGAGCAATAAAAGCTTTGCAAGGGGCATGAGACGAGGGGACAGGAAATGTGCTAGATGCAAATAGAGGCATCCAAACAGCTCTACTTTTTCTATTTTTAGAAAATATAGTACATGTCCATGGAAATGAAGGTAGCCAAAGTACAACCAGGGTTTCCTTGGTGATGTCCTCGATATGGTGTTAAAGTTGAAATGAAAATAAATTGCTTTCTTTGAAAATATGTGTACTGGCTCAAGCATTTTCTTCCCACTGAATTAGAAGTCCGAAGTGTATGATTATAATTGGGAAAAGGGGGTCGCTCCACTTCAGAGATGGGTCGTCCAGATTTAACCTTGGACAAAACCTTTCATTGGTTTCTATGGATGAAGCTTTAGTGTCGGTGTTGATTTTATACTTCGTTTTACTATTTTTCAGATTTTTCTTGTTTTTGAGTTCTGGTTCCATGATTTTATTTATTTCCTGGTTTTATTTGCTTTTGGCAGATAAGGACAGAAGAGATGGATTTGATAGCTGAGAGAGGCATTGCTGCTTACTACAGTGGGAAAGGACCCGTTGCCAGTTTAGTCGGGAATGGAATGCCTGGTGGGAGAAATTCAAGAGGGAAAGCAGCCTGTTTGAACAATGCAGATTTTTCTCTCAGGGTACTTTGATAAATTTTTTTATCCAGATAATTTTGTTTATCCAGTTATACTGAATGCTGTTAGTCAAATGTATTTCTGGCAAGTGGTCAATATCTCCAAAGCCCCTTATAGGCAAAATGCTAACTTTAGGGCAACTTCTTGCCTTATTTTTCAGATTGGCTGGCTGAATGCCATCAGAGAGTGGCAAGAGGAGTTTGTTGGGAACATGAGTTCTAGGGAATTTGTAGATACTATAATGCGAGACCTGTTGGGGAGTCGTGTCTTTGTATTTACACCAAAAGGAGAGGTAACTTGGTACTGCAAAAATCACATTTAGCTTTATGAGGTTATGAATCTTGAGGTTTCATTGTTATCATTTTGTATGCAGATTAAAAACCTACCCCAGGGGGCTACTGTTATTGATTATGCTTATTTAATACACACTGAGATTGGCAACAAAATGGTGGCGGCAAAGGTCTGTTGACTCATGTCTGTGGAAGTTGATTGTTGAAATGTTATTGTAAGGACCTAACCTGAGCCTTTTTTTTTCTGTTTCAGGTCAATGGTAATCTTGTCTCTCCCATGCATGTACTTGCAAATGCGGAGGTTGTGGAGATAATTACATACAATGTTAGTACATGTCTAATATATAATGTTCTCATGGAGCATTTTTAATATACCATTTGATACCCTTGTATTTTATGTGTTTTTATTCTATTCTTTTTTGCCCCTCTTGCATACAGTGTCTTGCTAGGGGTTCTTGAATAATTTGTTGGTAGTGACATGACAGGGTAGGGTAAGATTTTGCCAAAAAATAGATACAGGATGAATGATATTTTGCCCCGCTTGATGAACAATGTCTAGTTTTTTTAAAAAATATTGTCCACTAGATGATCCTAACCATCCAATCGGCCTATTATTTAGTGGGAAGTCTCTCCACTGGATGAACAATGTGTAGGATTACCTCATATCCACCATTAGACTCGCTATTTAAAAAATTAGGGTCACCTTCAGATCTCCACCTGTAGAATTTGCTAGGTCCCAAGTGCTTGATCTAAGACAACATTTCCTCTATGACATTTGTGCAGCTCAATATCATGTATGAGCTTGTACTATTCATATGCTTTGGCTTATCAACAAGATGTAACTTCCTATTATGTATCTGCAGGCTTTATCAAACAAATCTGCATTCCAGAGGCATCAGCAGTGGTTGCAGCATGCAAAGACCCGTAGTGCCCGACATAAGATCATGAAAGTAGGTTTTTGGATCTTTTATATTTTTAATCATTTTCATTTGACTATCTTACTGAATCAAACTCTGTTCTTTTCCAGTTCTTGAGAGAACAAGCTGTACTCTCTGCTACTGAAATTACAGCAGATGCAGTAAGTAACTTCGTTGCTGATGTCGAGGATGAGAGTGAATTGGAGAAGTCATTCTCAGAATCTTCCAAAGACAGCAGACCCATGTGGAAGAAGATATTTATGAATGTTGCAGAATTTTCTTCAATGAAGAAAAGTCATGGTGATCTCCTGCATGTAGGAAATAGAAGTATCACCCCCAAGGTTAATGGAAAACACAGTAGGAAGGTGCAACAAATGAGTTTGAAGGTCAATGGAGAGTTATTGTCTCAGGGAAATGGTATTGCGGAGATGATCCATTCTAACATTCCTATGTATAAGGAGGTTCTTCCTGGTTTGGAAAGTTGGCAAGCTGCCAAGGTTGCCTCTTGGCACAATCTTGAAGGGCGGTCAATTCAATGGTTTTGTGTTGTATGCATTGATCGAAGGGGTGAGTTTGTTCATTGCAAGAAGTGAAAATCGCTTATTTTATTTACAAGGGACTCAAACTCATGCACCCATGCACGCTACACATGCCTAACCAGCTTAGCAACAGCCGCAGGGACAAGCCTTTTTTTTTTTTTTTTCATTTTTTCTTTCACTTTAATTGTGCATTATTTGTTTTAGCCCCATTTTTTACCCCCTTTTCATTCTTAAAAAAAAAAAAACTGAGGTTTTTCTTCTATGCCATATCTGACAATGACATGATTCTAATAAGCTGAATGGATCCTGATGTACCACATAAAAGCTTTTCCCTCAGTTTACATCGTGGTAGTAGTTTCCATTTTGGTAGTGACCTGATTTATAATCGCAGGCATGATGGCTGAAGTCACATCGACATTGACGTCTGTGGGGATCACTATTTGCTCTTGCGTGGTGAGTGGTGTTTTGAATGCTCTTGCATCTGTGGGGATCATTATTTATAACAGGAAGGTGCTATTTTTTTTTTCATTGTCACTATTATTATGCATTAATTGGTCACATTTCTACTTGAATGTTTTGAATGAGCAGGCAGAGATTGACCGAAGAAGGGGTATGGGGGTAATGTTATTTCACATTGAAGGGAGTTTTGAGAACCTGGTATCTTTCTACTGACCTACTTTAAATTCTCATTTCTTCTCATTTCGTTACTCTCCTGACCTAAGAGGTGCTATTCAGGTAAATGCAAGCTCAAGTGTGGATTTGATCCTCGGCGTTCTGGGATGGTCTACTGGTTGTAGCTGGCCAAGTTCATTAGACAATCACCACTTTCTGGAATGCTAAATCTTTGGAGCTAAAGTCTAACCTGCACAAGGGGAAACCAGCTATAGATGACTCGAATGGTCAAGGCAGGTGCAAGTGGTTGGTTTGTGTGGGATTTCTTCTACAGATGACTGATGCTCCAGTTACTTTTTGACCATCGATTCAGTTTGTGCCATTTTGAGCTTTCTCGTCACCTATTTGTTTAAAGATGATTATAATAAACGAACAGCATCCTATCAAAGATGGTCTGTGGGAATGAGGGGACTGTATATAGAGAGAGTCGTTATAGAAATCTTTAGTTTGGCCTCTGTTCGTTTCAAGGCTCTTTGTCTTTGTTACATATAAAAATAATCGAATAAAAGCTGTAAATACCACGGATTCTTGCATCTTTGCTCATTTCAAGGCTCTTTGTTACATTTAAAGTTAGTCATATCAAAAAAGCAGTCAATATCGATTTTTTGCAATATTTGTTTCTTTTTCAGCCCTTCTTTAGCAGGATCCTTTGTTGCTTCTTATCTTTCTTCGCCTGTTCTTTTCCATTTAATGGATTGCTGTGTACAAGTATTCTACTCACAGTCGACTAGTCTCTTCTTGTGAAAGGCGAGCACAGAAGCTCCTTGGAACTGTTTACTAATCAATTATTTCAGTACCTTTTGAATGATATTGTAGCGTTCTTTCTTCCCATCGGACTATATATTCATTTGTGGTTAATTGCCCCACAACCCAAATCGACTACTCATCCTGGTGTTAATGAAGGCCATCTTAAAAAAAAAAATGGTAAGAATGGTATCTTTTGCCCCTCTCTACACATCAAGACCTTTTTTTGTTTTTTGATAGGCAACGATAAAACAATATATTATATTAAAAAAGAAGACTACAACCAGATAGCAAGCAACCACACCCTATCACAAAGACGGGACGAAAATGGTATAAACGAGATATATGCCAAAGAAAAAGAAAAAGCCAGTACACAGTGGAGACGAGACCTATCCGGGGAATCTACAAAACAATTAGCACTATTAGCTGACTGCCCAACATGTTGAAAGAGGACCCATGCCTTAGACAAGATGAACATAATTTCACTGTGGAAAGAGAATCGCTTTCCACAACTAAAGAATCTTGAACGTATCATCGTCGGGTAAAATCATAGGAGGTGGCCAACGAAATGAGCCCAACATTCTTAAAGAACATAACCAACACTACCCCTTGATCATTAAGCAGCATACTGCCAACAAAGCAACACCTATGAGCTGATTGCCCAACATGTTGAAAGAGGACCCAAGCCTTAGACAAGATGAACATAATTTCACTGTGGAAAGAGAATCGCTTTCCACAACCAAAGAATCTTGAACACTTTATAACCGAGCAAAACTATAGGAGGTGGCCAAAGAAATGAGACCAACATTCTTGAAGAACATAACCAACACCGTTGATCATTAAGCAGCATACTGCCAACAAAGCAACACCTGCAGGACCCGTCTTTCCCTAGCAGGCCCCATCAAAATTGAACTTCAAAACTCCCCGTCTTTCCCTAGTAGGCCCCATAAATGTCATCTCCTCTAATGATTCATATTCTCAAATTTTACTTAAATTGAAGTCGGTCACATCAAAAACTTGAGCGCAGGTAACAGTTATATGTGCTCATTCTTACCGTGGGATTGAATAGTTATGAAGGAAATTTGAGAATCTATCCATGCAAGGGGTGACAGTAAGCTTGAACCATTTTAATTTTTAAAACGGTGGGCCAATGGTGAAGTTCCACACGTTGCACAAAACTGGAAGTGGGTGGGAACACTCGGTGGAGGAAGATGAACTACTGCACTAATGCTTTATTATTAAAGCAAAAGCGGATAAAGATGACCACTTTTTTCTTCTTATAACACAAGATCAAGATTTATCAATTAATATCATGTATATATATACATTGGAACAACTATTGCTATGTGCAACTGGAAGTGGGTGGGAACACCCGGGGGAGGAAGATTCACTAATGCTTTATTAAAGCAAAAGCAAATAAAGATGGGCCCACACACATGATATATATATATATATATATATATATAGAAAAATATTCAAGTACATCCATCCGTCACTATTTTTGACGAGGTACACCCCCTTTAGAAAGTGTCAAGTGCAAAAAGGGGAGTTCTATGTACTTGACACTCCCCTTTTATACTTGACACTTTCCAAAGGGGGTGTTCCTCACCAAAAAATGGTGAGGGATGGATGCACTTGAATACTTACTTTTCCATTTGGATGGACCAAGGAGCTTAGGATAAGATTCAGTAAGCTAACGCTTTTGGTGCCCATTCTAGGTCCATCTAAATGGATAAAACACACGACCCCCCTAAATTGCACATGTCCACCAACTTTTGGTCAGATCCAAATTTACTAGACCATTGGATTGACTGTGTACCAATCCGAATGGACCATTGACCATTAAACTTTCAGTGTCCAAATAGAGATGATAGAAACCACGGTTGTGACTGATTTTTTACAGGAAAGAGGGTCTAGGGAGTCTTTGAAATCCCTCCCACCCCATCCCCCATCCCCATGTGGGTCCCCAAGTGGGCCCCACCACACAATTGAGCGGAGTTCAACTTACCTTAATATAAAAAGAAGCAGAACAAACGTGGTTAGGTAAGCCCATTTGAGTTGTACATACTTGTCTCGCTCTCGCCTTACAAGACTCAATTAGAGATCGAGGTCGAGAGTGAGAACTGAGAAGAGAAATGGAGGAGTTGGAAGGGATATCGCATCGGACGGTGAAGGTGAATGGCATAAACATGCACATAGCAGAGAAAGGCCATGGCCCACCTGTTCTTCTCATCCACGGCTTCCCCGAGCTCTGGTACGCGTGGCGGCATCAGATCGCAGGCCTCGCAGCTCGCGGCTACCGAGCCCTGGCTCCTGACCTGCGAGGTTTTGGTGACACGGACGCCCCCACCCCTTCTCCAAACGCCTACTCCGTACACCACATCGTAGGCGATCTCATAGCCCTCATTGACGCCCTCGAACTAGATCAGGTGGGTGGGCTTCTTTACTTACTCAAGCCTCTTATCTCACCTCATCATAGCCGTTGAGATTCTATTAATCAGATGATTGATTGTAGGTGTTTGTGGTGGGGCATGACTGGGGTGCGATCGTGGCATGGTATTTATGCGAGTTTCGAGGGGACAGGGTGAAGGGTCTGGTTGCTTTAAGCGTTACGTTTAGACCACGCAACCCTGCAATGAGACCTCTCCCTACTCTTCGCGCTATCTACGGTGATGACTACTACATTTGCAGATTCCAGGTCTCTACCTTTACCTCTGTGCTGCTTGCCCTCCTCCTCCTCCTCTTCTTCTTCATCTTCCTCATTTTTTTCCCCCTCTTTGGGCTCCATTCCATTATTGATTAGACTTTGGGCCATATACACGCAAAACACATTCTTAGCCTTTGTTCTCTTTGTTTTAGCATATGATTCATAGATATGGTATGCATACGCCATAAACACGGTTGGAATACGAATTTATACATAAAAAGTAAAGCATCAAATACGATACATGAACACACATGACGGACGCTATGTTACCCATTTTCAAATATCCGTGCATCATAAATTTTAGGGACAATTACCGTACGGACAGCACTAAACATGAGAATTACCCCATTAAAGATGAAAAATCAAAATTTACCCAAAAGAAGTTCGTACACCAAAAAGGCCAAAATTGAGACGAAAATACCCTTTTTTGAGCGATATCCTATCTCTGTAGGATATCGAACCTTTCGATATCCCAAGTATTTAGGATATCGAAGGATGCGATATCCTACATATGTAGGATATCGAACAGTTATGTATCCCAACCCTGTGTGATATCTCAAAAAAAATTACTCCCTTCCTTTCAACCTAGGTTAAACAGCACGAAGCGTCTTCAACTCGGTAAAAATCCCTTTTACTTTTACTGTTATCATCATCTCCTTCGTCGATCCTCCATTGTTTGTTCCTTTCGCTGTATTGTCATCCTCTTGATATGGATATTGCAGGAAACCCCATTTACTGTAATCATCATCTTCTTAAACTGTGTAACGTGTTGGATCTTCGATTGGACTTTACATCCTTCACTCTCAGGCACAAACCCTCTCGCTCATTCTCAGCTCGCTCATTCTCAGCTGTTGCAGGTAAAAAGACCTAAATCACAATGCCATATTTTGAAAAAGAAATAGGGATTTGTAGCTATGGTTATTTTTAATGTTTACATGCGACCATGATTTTTTTTTAATGTATACATGCAAAAATCCCCTCCCTCTCCTCCCTCCTCCCGCCTTGCAGGTCTCGACTTGGCGAGAGGGTCTCGCTATAGCGAGAAACAGGTCTCGCTATAGCGAGAGCCATTTGTCGCTATAGCGAGAGCCATTTGTCGCTATAGCGAGACCTGGTTCTGTTGATGAGCTACTGGTAGATTTCTGGTTTCGTTGATGAGCTGTGGAATGCTACTGGTAGATTTCAGCAACCCCCAATGCTAATTATTTAATGTTATATTAAAAAATATACATCCATGATAGAATGTATATTTCATACTATTTTAATGTTTTTGTTTAACTGCTGTGGAATGCTACTGGTAGATTTCAGCAAGCCTCAAGACTAATTATTTAATGTTACTCTTTTGATGTGTCTGATTATGGAGAGATCAAATTCAATACTAGTAAGTAAACAGTAAAGAGGCAAACAAAGGGCATGGTATATTAAGGAAAGATTTGTGAATAACCAAACATTGGTTTCTTATTTTTTTTTTGCCTCTCTTTTTTAATAACTCTATTTGACTTGATTTGAATTTATGAAAATCTACTGCTTAGGCACTGAAATTTAATTCGAGTTTGAGTTATGCTTGGCAGATGGAACCTGTTCAATCTGGTCCTGGTCCTATTGATGCATCCGTATTAACAGAACAAGATAATCATGTTTCTACAGCAATATGGCATGGCAGGGAACCAGGTGTCTACAGATGTATTCCCGCGAACCCTAAGAAGGGATTTTGGAAACTGAATGAGAGGCAATGCGAGAGTGTGAGATTGACCGGCCTCCATCACCTTTCACAGATTAGCCACATGCGAATTGACCATTCGCTGATAAGTGCATTAGTTGAAAGGTGGAGGCCAGAAACAAATACCTTCCATTTTCAGTCTGGAGAGGCCACCATTACACTAGAAGACGTGGCATATATTTATGGCCTACCCATTGATGGTCCACCAATAATAGGCCGTACATATACTAAGAGACCCATCATTGAGGAAGTATGCAATTCATTATTGGGGAGGGTGCCCAATCCCACAGACATTGAGGGTGGACAACTCAAGCTGACATGGTTTCATAAAAATTTTGTTGAGGCCCCGGAGAATGCGTCTGAAGAGAATTTAAATAGGCATACTAGGGCATATCTATTTTGCCTTGTTGCATCCCAAGTTTGTGGGTTCACTTCGGGCTCAAGGGGGCCTGCCTACCTTCTGGAATTATTCGAAACATTTCAAGTATATGCATGGGCTCCTGCTTGCCTTGCAAATTTATACAGAACATTGTCAAAGGCCACTCGATTGAAGGATGGCATAAGAACAATATGTGGGGCCCTCCAACTTCTTCAGGTAAAGAATAAATTAAAAGATAATTGATTGATTATCATAAATATTGAAAATATAACTTTATTGAGATGATTATATCTCAACAGATATGGGCATACTCTAGAATGAAGATTGGACGTCCAATCAAGCAAGATATGGAGTCTATCAAATTTGAGTTCCCGCTTTTTAAAATGTGGGAAAAAAGACTGAAAAATCACTTTTGGTTGACTACGGTTGAAGAAGCCCGTCAACAACTCGACCAACAAGGCATTGACCAGGTTAGTACCTTCAGTTATCTATATGTTTCTTTATATATTGTCTTAACTGGTCTTAATGTAAAAATCAATGCAGTTTGAATGGCAGCCCTACACTCAATTTGCTGAAGAGTTGTTCGAATATGTGTCAGAAGGCGATAGTTGTCTATTTACAACATGTTCATACATGATCTTTTACTCAATTGCGGAACCTCACAATGCGGATCGTGTAATGAAACAATTTGGTTTGAGACAAATCGTACCTCCTCCACTCCATCAAGCTCCTTGGAGAGATGAAAAGAGTTCAAGTGTTACAACTGATTATGGAGTTAAATTGAAAGAACAAATAGATGCTTGGAATAATCGAGTGTCATCAGTTATTAATGCAGAGTGTGATGACTTGGTGGGTAGACATTCCGATGAGTACTTTGCTTGGTACCACCAAATCACTAGAATGCGTGTCGGCCGGCCGAAACAAGGAAGGAGAAATATACAATATGAATATGCAATCCAACAGGTAACATTAGCTGTAATGGTAGATGAAGTATTAGCCTAATTTTTAAGTTTGTATGATTGATACATTCTCTGAAAATTTTCTATTTTTTTTTTTTTTTTGACATACTCTTATGACCAGATGGAAGCCTTCCTCAAACATGTTGTCGCGACTGTAGATAGTGTGGATGAGAAGTATGATTCATGGTTTTTGTATAAAATTATGCAATCAATTCAACAACAATGTTTGAAATTCAGTTCTGCCTGTTCTGCTGGTTTTGAAAATTACAGCTTGGAGGAATGTATTAATACTGGGTCCTATGAGAATTGGCAGGGGGTTAGTGTTGCTATATTAAGAAATCTTTCTTTCTGTACTATGTTTGTGGTGAATTCAACCTGCTGATAGTTAACTTTATTTCTTAATTTAAACTTATCGTGAAATTACTTTGTTGCGCAACAGGAAAATCAAGAAGAAGAAAGCGGACAAGTTCCAAATGATGTCCACATATCCCAACCTTCCCCATTCACAAGCTCAATTCCAAAGCCCCATGGTGCCCCATTAGTAACTCCAATGGACACACACAAGTCTTCTCCATTTGTAGGTCCAATTCCAACATCACAACCACTCCCCTTCGTTCCCTCGAGTTCCACAGAGATGCATTCCTCATTCACTCCAAGTCCAACACCACAACCGTCCCCGTTCATACCCTCATTCTCCACACCCCAACATTCTATCTTTATAGCCACAAGTCCAACACCCCAATCAGTGCCATTCGTAATCCCAACTCAAACAGCTCAGCCACCCCCAATCTATATCCCAAGTCCAACACATTATGTATCTTCAATGGTTGGTCGCCTAAAAGGTAATCCTAGGAAAAGGATTGTTCCTCCAAGACTCTCTCCATATCTTTTATGTCCAAAAAGCAAACGTGCAAGGCCCAACCCACAATATTCCCTTACACCAGAAGAAGAGAACATCTTAGATAAGTTCTGGATCAGCTATCATAAAAAGTATGTATGTATAAACCCCAAATTTATTAAGATTGAATTATTAGAGTGGGCAATACTAATATATAACGATTTTATATATATATATATATATGTATGCAGTGTACCAGAATTAACTCAAATTTGTTCAAGGGTTTCTGCCGAGAGCTTGCGTCAATGCCTGCGTCAGCACTGGATCGATACCAATGTTAGTCACAATTTTCTTGTAGTCATTATTTATTTATCACATTAATTAATTATTTTATTCAGATAAGTTGATTATGGTGTATGTGATCTTAGATAATGGATTGCTGGTTTGAGATTCTTGAGTCCAAATGCAAAACAGTACATTTCTTTCCATCTTCATTGGCGGTATGGATTTTCTTTTAAACCTTATAACTTATAGTATTAAGATGTAGGTCATTTTGTTTATTTACCTTTTAACCTTTTAACCTTATGACTTTTTGTTTAATTACATGCAGCATTGGGAGCAGAACAAATCGGAAGATTATTATTCTATTGCATTTGGGAAAGAGGGAATCAGTAAATTTAATGAATATGAATTGTGGTTATTTCCAATATGGCACCAATCACATTTTTTCCTCATAGTTGGATATCCAAAACGTGAAAGGTGGGAGTTTTACAACAGTTTAGATAACGATGCTGATTGGGCTTATACTCGGCATTTCGTAAATATATCTTTTCTAATTAAATGTTTGAGGGGTTTTTTTTTTTTTTTTAAGATTAACAAATACTTATGCTTTGACATATGTAATATTAATTTGTACATGTTTCATTCATTAATGGTTGTTTCTCCCAACTTGGTTTGGACGGCCTTGATAATTGGATAACTGTACCCCAGGAATGTCCTAAACAAGATAATACGTGAGTTTTAACTACATGTACTAGTTGTTTCCATTATCATTATTCGAAGATATTATGTATGTTCTCATAATATGAAAATTGTGCAGGGATGATTGTGGAGTATTTGTGATGGCATATGCTGAGCATCTCATATTTAACCGACCTATGCAGTTCTCACAATCAGACATGTGGTTTTATAGACAGAAGATTGTACATGATGTATATTACAGTCAGTGGGAAAATAGTGGATTTATCGAACATGTAACAGATGATGACAAATGATGGCTTCTTGTATTTTGGGAACCTATTAATGGTTGTATTTTGGTTTGAAGGCCTGGCCATCTTTTTAGAGTGCAGGCTATTTTGTTTAACTTGTAACAACTAATTTAGCAGCAATGATAAATAGTTTTTTTGTCCAATTGAATATATATGTTAGCATCATATATAACACCAGAACTTATCATAGAATGTGATGTGGGTATTCTTTTCACTACCAATAATTGTGTATTTTGAAATGTTATTCGTTAAAATTTTTTCATCACATTCAAGTTAAAATGGATGGATTGAATGTTAAAATGGATGGATTCCGAACTAATCACAATATGAATTCATGGTATTGAAAATGGATGGATAGGAATGAATATCTAATGAATAAAACATGTGATTATAATAAGTTTGGTGGTATTTGGCTGGAAAATGCAATTTATATTTCATTTAAAAAACACAAAATACATAAAATTACTATATAGGTCTCGCTATGGATGGATGTAGCGAGTAATCTGGTTGTATGGACCACGTAGTGCGTCAGTGTATTACAAAACTCAGAGTACTTCATAACAGGAAAAATCAAAAACAGGGGCATGTGTCGCTATAGCTAGAATTGATCTCGCTATAGCGGGGTAAAACAGTGGCATGTGTCGCTATAGCGAGAATTGTTCTCGCTATAGCGGGATAAAACAGTGGCATGTGTCGCTATAGCGAGAATTGATCTCGCTATAGCGGGATCTCGCTAGATCGAGATCTCGCTATAGCGAGATCTCGCTATAGCGAGAACCCTTCTCGCTATAGCGAGATCTCGCCAGATCGAAATCTCGCTATAGCGAGATCTCGCTATAGCGAGAATTGATCTACGCTATAGCGAGAACGCTTTCTGCCAACTCTCGCTATAGCGAGGTCCTATTCTGCCAACTCTCGCTTTAGCGAGTTCCTATTCTGCCTTTCTCTTGTTTTAAGTGTAAAACGAGGTACTGTTCTGCCTTCCTCTTTTTTTAAGTGAAAAATCGTCTGTCTGCATCTCAAAATATCTTTCTTCCCCACTTCCATCGTCTCTCTGCATCTCCATCTAGGTAGTTTATCCTAATCTCATCACTTCTTTTCAAAGTGTTTCCTTCGTCATCTCACGGATCGTCCTCTTCTCCTCATCCACATGTATGTATATAAATCCACTGCTCATGTTGCATTCTTTCTTTCTTCTTCTTAATATTTATATTTTTTGGGCATTTATCTCTACAATATACAATATACAGGAGGAATCAAGATGGAAAGTGTTCTCTAATAGTTGTGATGAAACAATTTATAATTTCTCAAACAGATGTGGAAATCACTGTTTGTCTGTATTCTCTATGGGGACTATAAATGCCCATGTTGTATTTTTGCCTGGATATCTTATATATTTCTATATCTGTGACGGAGTGATTTTATTTTTGTTCATCCTCTGTGATCATTGGAATTCAAAGATTCCATATTGGGTTTTTTCAAGATGTTCATTTTCCACACCAAGTGTTTGAGTGATTGCCTAAAACATTTGTTGACCTACAGTTATTTGTTTATCCACATCAAGTGTTTGTTGGATTGTCTAAACCAATTAATCACTCAATATATGTTTTTGTTGGATTGTCTAAACCAATTAATCACTCAATATATGTTTGTTTATCCACATCAAGTGTTTGTTGGATTGTCTAAACCAATTAATCACTCAATATATGTTTGTTTATCCACATCAAGTGTTTGTTGGATTGTCTAAACCAATTAATCACTCAATATATGTTTGTTTATCCACATCAAGTGTTTGTTGGATTGTCTAAACCAATTATTCACTCAATATATGTTTGTTTATCCACATCAAGTGTTTGTTGGATTGTCTAAACCAATTAATCACTCAATATATGTTTGTTTATGCACACTAAGTGTTTGTTGGATTGCCTATTTTTATGGTAGGTTATATGTTTGTTTTTACACAAATCTGGTTTTTCATGTTCCAGCATGGCTCCTAAAAAGGATAAAGGAAAGCGACCAGCAGCTGGGTCTTCCTCTAGTTTTAATACGGAACGCTTCAAGGATGAGGAGTCTGCTGAACGTTTTCAATCAAGTTTTACCAATCGTACTGTCATCTTTGAGAGAATAGTTGTGCACAGCGATCTCACAATGACAAGTTTTTTGCAATGGTTACATAGTAACCGTCTTATGACTCTATCGAACTTGACTAATGAATGCTTTGAGGACTGGGTAAGAGAGTTTTATTGCAATATGTTTGAGGTCACAAAGATTGGTTTCAAGACATATGTTCGAGGAAAGACACTTTCGGTGGATGCAAACAGAATTGCCAAATTACTCGATCTTGTGAGACCTGCTAGCAGATCATATCCCTTTGCTGATCTGGATAACATTGTCATCCAAGCGAATGAAGCAAATGAGCTGGCTACCGCTCTGTGTGACAGGCCCACTATGTGGGAATCACAAGTTCTGAAGATATCCGGTTTGACCACTGATTACCGATTACTCAATACATTTGTGTGCCATAACATTGAGCCTAGAGGACATAAATCTGATCTTCTCTATCCTCAAGCCTTCCTTCTTTATGCCTTAGGCACAGGCACATCTGTGGACATTCCATTGACGATACTTGAATCAATGATCCGAGTTTATGATGAATCACGAAAACTAAGCCTTCCCTTTGGTGCAATTATATGCAAATTGATGATTGAGGCCGGTTGCCAAGCGTACATCCATGAATTGCCCGTCTCTAATAGACAGAAAATAAATGGTAGAACCATTTCCATGTCTGATACACACGTGCGTCGCCGTCCTCCAAGGGAAGAAGCCCGAGTCGGAGCTGAACAAGCCAGGAATGTCCGAGCTGATGACGCAGATGCAGATTCTATTGAAAATCGTCTTTCTGCCATGGAATGTGCAGTGTTTGATCAGTCTCTTCAGATTGAACAATTGGAAGAAAGGGTGGTATCTGGTTTTTCTGACATTAGTAGCCAACTGACAGAAATGTTCAACCAGCTTCGTCATCAATGAACGATTCCTGCTCGCTAATTTTATCTTTCCATTACTTATCAATGAAGATGACTGTACTAATCAATGATGGTTTTTAATGGTAATTTTGAATGTACAATGATGATTTTTAATGGTAATTTTGAACGATATCCATGTATCTGTACATATGCAATCAAATGGTAATTATTGTTCAAAGGGCAAATTACAATTTTCACGCCAAAGATGCTAGAATCATTTAGTATAGATTCTTCACAAATTTATATGTTACAAAAAGGCCCCACATGTGCTTGTCTCCCATATATACATAAAAGGCAATGAAGAAAGTTACTCAAGTTGTAGCTTCTGTTACAATGGTGATAGACAAAACGTTATAAAAAGTTTTACAAAACAATAAGCACTGCATCATGGTAAACAAAAACACAAAATTAACCTGTTTTTTCTAGTTGTAAAAGTAGTGACCATACAAAATGATATCAACAAAATCCATCCAAATCTGAGTACTAATGTAATGACACTATTCTCGTGCGGGTGGATTGCGACATGTTTGTCGATTATGACCCTTTCCTCGACAACGGGAACACTTGACTGGATTCCGTTGTCGGTCTTTCCGTACGAATTCTATTTTTTTTGGGTCGGCCAGGTTGTCTTCTTGCATGAGGTGGTAATACCCGCACGTTGCTTCTTTCCTCCCATTGCCTTAAATCTCGTGTTGCATGCAAAACATGATTATATGTCTGTCGATATGTGTCCTTAGAGAACCAAGTCTGACAAAAGTCATATGGGTCGAGACCTCTGGCCTTGATTACAGCTAAAGCATGAGAACATGGGATACCAATTACATCCCACTTTCGACATGTACAAGTATATTTGTCAAGCAAGACGATGTCTACGTACTCACCAGATGAATGAACTTGATATTCCCATTGACTGGCTGCATGCACTTCCAATCGACGTGAACCTTCTAATTCCATGTTCATGAACTTTTCAGCATAATTGGTCATCCTTGTTTCCAGCATTTGTGATTTCAACCGTCGATCTTCAAAAAACTCCATCAGTTTGGCGCGTATCGCTTCAACTTGTTTCGTTATAGGATACTCCCTCACTTCCTTCAACAAAGCGTTCGTACATTCAGCAATATTCTGAGTGAGCATATCATACCGTCGGCCTCTTACAAATGCATTTGCCCATTGCTCTTTTGGGATGTTGTCAATGTACTTGTATGCTTCCTCTGAAACAGCTCTTATATCATCCATCTCTTTTGCATACTCGCATGCTCTATACGTCTTGGCCGCTCTCCAAAACTTAGCCACGATAGCTTATCCTTGAATCTTTCAGCAATATTTTGTGCAATATGTCGTACACAATGACAATGATATGCATTTGGGAACCTATTGGAAACGGCTTGCACAAGTCCTTTTTGCCGATCAGAGACAATGGTCAAATTATGTGCAGGACGGAATGCAACAGAAAATGCCGCAAGGAACCACTCCCAAGAATCTTGCCGCTCAATTTCAGCTATAGCAAATGCAAGCGGAAAGAGTTTGCGGTCTCCATCATAAGTCACCGCTGTGAGTAAGACTCCAGGATATTTTCCGCGAAGATGGGCACCATCGACAGCAATTAATGGTCTTAGAGATGAACGAAATGATTGTATGCTTGATCCAAATGCCCAGAAAAATCTTAAGAACGAATCATCATCTTCCTTAATCAACACCGTGAAACTGCCAGGATTTGTCCTCTCCAGCTCTAGGCAATAGTGGGGCAAAATACTGAATGACTCTTCGTATGAACCCCGTATATCAATCATCGCAATTTCTTTTGCTTTCCACGCCTTTCTGTAAGTAAGTACGACACCAAATTCCAATTGGAAGTCAGTAATAATTTCCTTCGGTGTGTATGAGGGATGGTGTCGAAGTCGTTCCTTGATCCACTTAGCGACTAAAATTGATGTAGCTTGCCTATGTCCCAATCCCATCGTTTGCTTTGAACAACAATGACTGCCGTTATATGTCCTAACTTGAAATTGTGGTCCAGAAGCCACAATCGAAGCGTGGATACGCCAGGGACAAGTCAGATCAGCACATCTTGCAGTGACTTCTGTCTTGCTCGTTTGCAGCGGCTTGATAGCAAAATTCTTGTGCATTGCAAATTTTGCCAATGTTTCTCTGAATGAATCCCGATTCAGAAATTGTCTTCCCTTCCACATGTCATGTTGGAAATTATCTACTTGCTCTCCATCAGTGTGCTCTAAATCAGGAATCAAATTGTCAACAATGATGTTGTCTTCTTTTGCATTAGATTTCTCTCCATTAACTTCTGCGACACATGCTCCATTTTCACATGCTTCATTTTCTACCATGATAAAATCATGGGTTTCACGCAGTGGGGAAGTAGGACATGGCAAGGGATTGTTTAAATCGAACTGAATAGGTTCGGTGCCCGATACATCAAACCTGCATAATGGATGATCAATCATAAACACATTCATAGAAATAATATTCAGAAACTAAATCTCAAAAGTTTTAGTGCAAACCTGTTGGATTTAGTAATTGGAAACGGAATGAGTTCATCTTCAAGGACACTTGATGGATTTATATCAGCTTCATTCATAAACAATCTCTTCCTTACGCCATTACTTCTTGTTACCTTATCATCATCTTCTTCTTGCTCAAGAACTCTTGATGGGTTTATATAAGCTTCATGAATGAATGAACTCTTCCTTAGTTTATTACTTCTCGTTACCTCATCTTGTTCATACTCAAGAACACTTGAAGTGTTTATATCAGCTTCATTTAGACACGATCTCTTCCTTGAGCCAATACTTCTCGTTACCTTCTCATCATCTAGCTCTAATTGAGATATTGTACTCCTATCATGCATCCAAATTGACTTAGATATAAAAAAAAATAGAATAATAGATATCAAGCAGTAATGTGATTTATTACATACCTTAAACTTGGTGGTTGATGGTCTCTAGCGACGAATTCACTTCTATGGATATACAAAAAGATAGGTTCAACTCCATTTCGAAATAATCTGAACATTCTCATGAGATCGTCATCACCTCTTAGGCCTACTAATGTGAAGTTCCGGCCTGTATGATATATGTATTGCATGTAAGGGTACCCATGTTTCATCTCCCAATTAGTTTCAGTTATAACCTTTTCCATTAGGGAATTGTAGGTTGCGTTGATACAGACAAAAACAGGCTTCTGCTCTCCACCGTTATAAATTGGATGTGAGCGATCCACGTCTAGCTCTCCATCAAAGTGCAGTATAAGACACAAATCAACATCTGACATCCTAATAAAAATAAGATATATTTTATTAATAAAAATTTGCATGGGTTGTTATGCGTTCTTATGAGTTTTATAGTAATCAGTTGGTAATATGTAGTAATCATTGGATGAATTTTACCATCGAATTCGTTGGAGGAGCAATATAATGTCATAATATTAGTACTTATAAAGACTCAGAATGCCTTATTGTGAGTAACAACTTCATGCATGGTATTATAACGTAGAAATTCAGATAAAAAAAAATGCCTTCAAAAAAGGACTATTTAAATAGCTTAATGGTGAAAAAAAATGGATTTCATAGAGAGATCTAAATATTAATAAGTGACTTATGGTTTCCATCGTAAGAATCAAATCAGAAAAAAAGATTTATCATTACCACATTTCATAGCTAACTTTTTAAGGCATTCAGAAACTTAGAATGTCGCACGTACCTGCTATGATGAATAAGATATAGAAAGTGAGGATGAAAAAAGATGTAATGGTAATATCCTACGGAACGGAGATGGAAACGGAGTTCTACATACGGAACGGAGATGGAAACGGAGTTCTACATCGAAAACGGAGATGAAAGGGAACTCAGTGAAATACAATGCATAAGATGAAACGGACCTCCTCGCTTTGAAAAACTTCCATCGGACCTCCTCAGTTTGAAAAACTGGAGAAGATGAAACGGACTGATGGGATGGAAGTTGGTGAGAATTCGATATCCTAGAGTTTTAGGATATCGAACCGTTCGATAATCCTTCGATATCCTAAATACTTGGGATATCGAAAGGTTCGATATCCTACAGAGATAGGATATCGCTCAAAAAAGGGTATTTTCGTCTCAATTTTGGCCTTTTTTGTGTACGAACTTCTTTTGGGTAAATTTTGATTTTTCATCTTTAATGGGGTAATTCTCATGTTTAGTGCTGTCCGTACGGTAATTGTCCCTAAATTTTAGCTGAAGCCTGTGATTTAGAGTGTGGGGCTGTGAGAGCTCCACCGTGTCCAAATGCCCTGAGTGCCCACCCACAGTTCGCACGTGTGAAGGAAGTGGAAGTGTGGGTCCAGATTCCCGCACGCTTATTGTGAGTGATATGATTGAGACTCACAATGGAGCTTACTGTTTGAAAATCTCGTCCTCTCTCTAATTTAACCTGCTCCACATGCACACTCATGCACACCATGAGACTGGCCATGGCATGGCATGATGCCTTTGTGAGAAAATGATTGCAATGACGACGACGACATTAGCCTCTATCTAGTTGGCACTTCCATTGTTTCTTTTTTTTTTTACTTTTTTCTTCCTTTTTGACTTATATTTTTCTTTAATTAAGTTAAATTTCGATCTTTTGCGGGGCCTAAATTGATTGGCTTCAAGTCACGGGATCATAATTGAGTTTTCTACGAGAGCATCTCTCACCATACTATGAACAGCTCTCATAATAAGGTGAGAAATGCTCTCTCATACTAAAAATCTAATATGTTATTAATGTGTATTTATATGCATGTTGCCTATAACGAACTGGTATAATCATACATTACAACATTTAAGTTTATGGGTCCGGATTTGATTGGACCTGTGTGGATCTAGACCAGACCCAATTGCCAATCAGGTCCAAAAAAAGTGTTTTACATGTGCTGCAAAAAGAATTAGATGACCCGGATCCATGTTTTAGATTTGGAACAAGTGGAATATATTCTAATAAGAAAGCAAGAAATTTATATAATTAGATAGTTGGATTATTACCATCATATAACCAGCTCTTACAACTCACGGTCATGATCCATGACCACGCTTGGTTTTAAGGTTTTGGGCTTTAGTAATACTCATTCTAATGGGTTTATCAGGGAACCTAAAATGTGTTGAAAGTCCATTCTCATGGCCTTTGTATTTTACTTTGTCATTTATTTATAAAAATAAAGATTTTTTGTTCTAATTCTAATTTGAAGAAATGTGAACTCATTCTACCTGCTCTACACCAAAGCCAAAAGGAAATTATATGATTTTGAGAATGTCATATAGAGTCCCCCCATCCCCCCCACCTGCACCCACACACACTTACACTCATCCACCATATATATTTTGATTGATTCGAATGGATTGGACCGTTGGATCAACTGCACATTCGATCTGGATGAACTGAACTTGTGGGCCTCTGTTGATAGGCTTAGGATGATCGAATGGGGCTGATTTTTTGTACATAAGAGGGACCCAGGCAGATCTTCAAATCTCTCCAAGCCCCCTCTCGAGGTGGGCCCCACAGTGAGTTGCGCACCGGATAGCGGCCCTAAAATCCAATGGTTAAGATGATTTGATTAGAGTGATTTAGGACAACTCCTAATCTAGACTATAGGTGTTCCATTCCCCAGATGCAACTAAGTGGTTTCCATTTAAAATGGGGCATAATAATCTTGAAAATCAAACCCGATTTTGGATGGCATTCCCTCAAGAACAATACACCCAAATTTTCTTCATACTGTTATTAACCATCATCCATGTTTTATTCTTCATGGGAATTCTGTTAAGTTCCTATTATCCCAAATAAGTGTCTTTATCTACAGCTAGAATGCTCTAATTGCAGTACCACTGAAAACGAAAAAATTTCCAATTTCCAGATATTTTGAATCATATTTCAATTGAATCAGTAGTTCAGTACGTTGCCCAATTCTAGTTCTACTTCTAATTCATGTTTATATGCTTGTGGCCCCAAGTAGGAGAGAGAGAAAGCAAACTCACTTCTACCCCACTTTCAAAAAGATTAAGAAAGTAACTAAGAGAGCATATTATCGAAGTCAAGGTAACTGTTCAAAAACATGAGATGGGGCTTAAAAAATTGCTGAGGATGAAGATGATTGTGATGTTATATCTTCTAAATTTGGAATATTCTCAGTTAGCTTTGACTTCGGAAATGATGAAACAAGAAGTGGTTTTGGCATGAAGGTGGGACCCATAAGGTTTTATACGGGGTCTAACCTTGCAAGAGTATTTGGCTAGTTGGTTGATTATCTATAAATATGAGCAGCGGAAGAAGCTTTTGATGGAATAATCTGCATCTGGGTGCCTCTCTATCTGTCTTTAAGAGTTTCTGAACTCTTAACAAAAATAGCTTGAGTTTATTAAGTTTTGAGGAGATATTGTTCTTTTTTTTTTTTTATAAGGAGATTATTGGTTGGTTGTTTTGTTGTAGGAACCTGGAGCTGCAGAGGCAGATTTTGCTCGGACAGGAACAGCAACATTGTTGAAGATACTTCTAACATATAGGCATCCGGGTCCTCTCATTGTGCCCAAAGGAGGGTTTGTAGATTGGCCTGATAAGCAGCTTATATTGCCCAGTTGGTTATCAGAAAAGGACATTCACTATTATGCTGAGAAATTCGACAAGACAGGCTTTACCGGAGGACTGAGCTACTACCGAGCTTTGGACTTGTATGTTATCTGCAAAGTTCGGTTTTTTATCTTTTCTAACCAATGATTTTTTTGGATGTATTAGTCTGTTGGATTAAATAGGAATAATTAGTTAAATAAGTTAAAGATGATGAAATCTTATTCGGAATTATAAGGGCCTATTTGGTTGTCCGTGAAGCAAGGGTAGGTAACTCAGTTCATGCATAAATCAGGATTGATGTGTTTGCGTAACCTAAGTTACCACTGTAAGTCACAATTATTTTGTTCTTTGCTATAACCAGTCTCTTGGAAGCAGAGCTACAGCCTACCAGGCTACAGGTAACTAGATTTACCCGAGCAATTAACTGAGTTTGAGAATCCAAATAGGGCCTTAATTTCCAATTAACAAGAGTGACTCTCTTTTTCAGTCTTCATCGTAAGTACAACTATGATCTTCATATCATAGTTACAATAGTTGGATATTGTAATCACTAATCACAGAAGAACAAATTATAGAAGAGTTTATTAGTACCAATCCGCGCTCTATCGAAATTGAGCGGATAGGGTTAACAAGTTGTTGACTTGATAATCCTCTGAGCATCTCTAGCAAGGATGATTAGTCCCATTGATGAGTTGAAAGACCTAGAAAAGACAAGTCAACCCCATTTATAAGAAAGCCTTAAAATTCACATATGCGTTAAGGTTACCTAAATGTGATTTTGCCTTGTAAGACAGTAAACTTCTTTTCAGTTGGGTATTATACTTGGACTTTAGCTCCAAGTTTCCTTAGATATATATAGGTCTTGCATATAAGTGGTCTTTTTTGTTTTGATAACTTTGAAGTGTGCGGTGTGCAGAAACTGGGAGCTAACTGCCCCGTGGACTGGGGCACAAGTAAAGGTTCCTGTTAAATTTATAGTGGGAGATTTGGACCTGAGTTACAACACCATGGGCACCAAGGAATACATAGACAGTGGCCGCTTCAAGAAAGATGTACCCTTTCTGGAGGATGTTGTTGTGATGGAAGGAGTGGGTCACTTCATCAACGAGGAAAGACCTGATGAAATCACTGCTCACATACACGAGTTCATTCAAAAGCACTGATCATTACTAGTAGTAGCATACTACTTTTCAAAATAAAGACACTGTTTGTTGCTTATTTTCCTGTGACAAGCTCTATAGACTTTGCCAAGCATATTTACAGTGCGTGCGTGTTCATTAATCAAATTTCATGACTACTGCAGCCTGTTATTCTTCTTAACTTCTTGTAAGGTGTTGTAATCAGATATCTCTCTTAACTAGTATATTGTCGTCTTTTCTTTTTTATCTTTTTTGGTAGATCAGTACAAATGATTAGTGAGACAGATAAACCAACCCGCCCAAGGGTCCACTTGCTTCACTAATAAGCTTTTTAGAACTTTTCAACGAGCGTTAAACTGTAGTCTTCCCCATTATAAAGGTGTCTTTTACCACCGCTGCAATAGTGGGTTGGCAAAAAAAAAATGTCCAGTGGCCCAAAATCGCCTCCATCAGACCATTCCAGTCCATTGGTGTCTACAAATTGATGTTCTGAAGTCCATATTCGGTGGTGAAATTCCAATGATCTGGACAGCTAAATGCCTTTAGCCATAGGCAACCATGTGGTAATGCATAAAGTGGGTGGAGTAGGCCCACTAAACAAGTTGCAACCATTGAGGGATCATGCTGCAGGTTCTCACAATATCATCTAGAAAAGAAAGAAGAATGCTAAAGAGTTTTCTCTGATAGCTCCCAATGGGCTGTTAGGAAGAAGATTCTCCTAATGATATGCATATCAACTTCTGAAGCCCATGCGAAGCATTTTATTCCTTTGTTAAAATGATGATAAAAATGGCCAAATGGCCTTATGAGGCATTTAATTAAGAGATCTTGGAAGTTTGAACGGCCCTTTTTTACACTTTTGTGAGACTTATTTGTAAAGCTGCAGGTCCCCCAATATTAGAGAATACATGTTGATGAGGGGGTCTAGAGAATTGCATGAGCAGATTATTCCATCCGTTGAAAGCCACACCTTCTCATATGCAGCAAGAGCAACTCTGGTTTTTCAATCAATTGCTTCCGCTCGTTACAAAATCTAGCCACCATAGCTCCATCCACAGCTCTATGATCAACACCGATAGCAACCTGAGAAGTGAAAAAAAAAAGGTGTGACACTGGAAGGCCCTGCCCCTAGAAATACCCTAGTGGGACCCAATTTGACCAAGTCACTTCTAGATTGCCCTATTTAATTGGTGATTAGTAAGGATAGTTGAGTAATTCCCCATTAATTGGATCTAGTTTATAGAAATAGGACCCTCTTGAGATTTGCAGAACAATTCAGGGTCTAGTTGATCCCTAGAATTTATTAGTTTGTTAGAAGCCCTTAGTTGTAAATCCCAAATTTCCCACCAATTGCTCCAATGTTACTCAAAGTTATTGTTCCACCAGAAATATCCTCAGAGCTTAGCTTGTTACTCAATGCCAATTGTTGTAACCGTGATAATTCCTTTGTGATCTTAAAAAAAGAGATTAGCATGATTTAGTAATGTGCACTCCTACACAACCAAACCTACATGCAACCAAAATAAAGTTCTAACTGCTAAATCAAGGTCTTCAAAATATTATTAAAATCTTCCAAAAGGATTTGTGTGTGTGTGTGTGTCTATCTATCGATCTATATATATATAGTCTTAGCCATCCATTAAGTCTAATCCTTTCCATTAATTTTGATGATGTGTGGGGATGTTTTCACTAAGCCAAGATCAAAGCTAGGCCCGGTCTTAAGAGCTTAATCTCACCTCCTCTCGGCCGAGACGGGTCGCGGCTAAAGGGTCGCGGCACTCGCCGAGATGAGCACCTCTGAGGTCAGGTAGCACGGGACATCGTACGCCGACCTCGGCGCGGCAGATTTGACAGGCGCTGATGGGACTGTCGACAGGATGGAGGCGCGTACTAAGGCGTGCCCTGCGACCCATCATTCCTGACAAAACGGCGTATACAGAGCATATGCGCCCCCAAAGCATGGCTTCGGGCCAGGCCCGATGGGACCTGGCCCAAAAGTCAAACTGCCGCCTGACCCGATAAGATTGGCATTTAATGAAGCATGAGTAGGTAAGGCAGGCATTTAATGAATTGTGGGCTGAGTGGACAGGGCCACTCAAGTGGCCTGGCCCATCATGGAACTCGCCCACGCAAAACATCTCAATCTCCTATAAATAGCATCTCCACCCCATTCTAAGGTACGCAACCCATAATACACAGACTCACTCTGCTATTTTCTCTCCATCTCCCTTATATTAGTCCTTGAACTAACTTAAGCATCGGAGAGCCTTGCGCTGCCCACGGCCAGGGTCCTCTGACGTGTTTTCTTCTCTTCCTCTTCAGGTTCGACCGGAGCCACGATCATCTTCATCTAAACCACTCAAGACAGGGGTCCTAATCCCTGATCCAAAGCCCGTAACATCCTCTGTGCAGCACCCAGCCGGTGGAAGCCAGGACAGTGGTATACATACCACGAATAAAAGATGTGGGCTGAAAATACCATATTCATGGGAAGCCCAAGCCGAACCAAAAAAGCAGCAGCCTGCAGTTCGGTACACAGGTAGGAGTAAAGAGCTGGCACCAAAGCAAGCTGCTCTCCAAACGCCATCTGACAAGCCGGAAAAATACAATGCGGCCTGATGTGCGTTCCATCTCCTCCAGCAAAAATAGCCTCACCAAGCCAATAAGTGAGGTAAACAGCGAGATCTCTCCGCAGTGCAATGTCAGGACATATGGCGTTTGTACTGGCACAGAAATCTCTCAACTCTTCTTGCATGGCCAAGATCTTCTTTGAACTTGGATCCTGAGCTCCGGCTTCTTGGGTCACGCTATCAGAAGACTCCCTGCTATCAAGAAAGTTAGGGAATGAAGAGCTAGAACTCTTCCAACTGCTGGATCTAACTTTCAAACCCTCCTTCTCCTTCAAAAAATCATAGAAGGCGACGAGCTGAAAGTACAGAAGCCTGAACTCCTCAGACTGCCCCTCGAGGACGCTGTCAATCGGCATAAACTCCTCATAGAGTTTGCCGAGGATGGGCAATCCAGTAATGACGCTTAGCTCCTTCAAAGAAAAACCAATCTCACCATTCGTCACAACGAAGGTATTGGTTTGTGGGAGGAATGATTCCAGCATAGCCATGAAGGCCTCGTCGGAAAAGATCACGGTCTCCCTAAAGGCGCGGACCGCATCAAAAATCCCGGCTTCCTTCAAAACGGCGCCACCAATCAGCAGGACGCGATCAGTCCACGACTTCCACTCGGAGTCAGCATTGAAACGGCCACGAAGTCGAAAAGGCTTGATCCAATTGCTGCCGTCACCGCTGAAAATACCAAGGCCCACCGGTCTCAAATCGACCGACGGATAATCAGAGCCCTGGTAGCCGCTGGATGGCATCAACAGGTCCATGTCAACAGGCGACCTCTCCGTATATCCAGGAGAACCGCCAACAAAAACCCCGGTCTTGATTACATTTGTCCTTCTCACCCAGCTTGGAGGATCTTCCCTCTTAGAGCACGTGGGGGCAAGGCTCAGAATCGAGACGGTGCGATCAAACGTCGACCGGGTACCAACAGTCTTCTTCTCACCATCTGCTGTGAAAGAAAACTGAAAACACCTCCTCTGGTATGTCATGTCATCAGGGACTGCGTCACCAAAGAAGAAGGTAGGCTTGGGCAAAACGCTCTGGTCTTCCATCACCCATGGACGACTGCTTACCATGATCTTATTGAATTCCTCTCCCTTGAGAGCGATCAATCGCTGCCTCATCTCATCTCTGTTGAGGGAGTCGCATTCTTCCAGATTTCTCTCAACATACATGACCTTCTCAAAGGCCTGCTGAACGGCCGAATTAGAAGATCTAGAAGATCGACGAGGTACGCTTGTAGCAGGCTCTTTACCCTTGTTCGTTCTGGAGGAACCACCTGAAAAGGATGGAAAAGAAAAAGATCAAACATCAAAATGACAGAATCTCGCTAAAAAAAAAAATCTGGCGAAATTTTGACATGATGACGGGGCAATTCCGAAGAAAAGGAACTATCCCGAAACAAATAGAAAGTTTGAAGATGGGCTCAACATCGCTGCGAGCTCCGAAACTCCAAACTTTCGAAACCTCAAAGTCTCCGCAAAATCAGGAAGGGCTCAACATCGCTGCGAGCTCCAAATTCCCAAATTTGCGAAAACTTTCAGGTATGCTATCACATCATGCTACAAATTTAATTTACATGCATGCATGAACATCTAGGTTTGCCAAAAAAAAAGGGGCATTATCATGATGAGCAAAAGAAAACAAAAAAAAAAGAAAAAAGAAAAGAAACTTTCTCAAAAAAAAAAGAGGGAAAGAAAACCAAAAAAAAGGGGGATGGCCCACAGGCCGTGGCCCACAGGCCACGTGGCCGTACGGCCAGATCCGTACGGTTTTCGTCCGTACGACCCACAAAAAAAAAAAAAAAAACACATGCCAAAAAAAAAAAACAGAGAGAGAGAAAAGAAGAAAGCAAAAAAAAAAAAAGGGGAAGCAAACACGTGTAAAAAAAAAGAAAAGGAAAACACGTGGAGAAAAAAAAAGAAAAGAAAAGGAAAGAAACAAAAAAAAGAAAGAAGAACTTTTTTTTTCCTACAATGGAGTTTTTCTTGAAAAATGGAACTTACTTGAAGCCATTGATGGAGAAGAAGAAGAAATGTCTTGAAGATCTTGAAGAATAAGAACTCTTGGTCTTGAAGCCCTCTTGAGATTATTGCAAAAGAAAGTAATAAGAGCAAGAGATCCAACCTCCTCCTTGCTTTTATAGAAGAGAGCAAACCAAAGAAGGAAAGAAGAAAGAGATAAGTGTTACTAATTAGTAACCTTACCAAAAGAAAGAGATTAGAAAGATTCTTTCCCAAAAGAAAGATATCTTGAAGGATTTTCTCCCAAAAAGAAATCAATGAGAGATTTTCTCCCAATAGATAGGATCAATGAAGGATTCTTTCCCAAAAGAAAGATATCTTGAGATATCCTATCCCAAAATAAAGGGAATATGAGAGATTCTCTCCAAGAAAAGATATTCTTAGATATTCTCTATCCAAATGAGATATTTTTGGATATTCTTTACAAAAATGACACCATATGAGATCTAAGCCATTTCAAAAGCTTAAGGTCCCATGGGTTAGCCCATATGAGCCAGGTTTGACCACCTAGGCAATTGAAAAAAAAAAAATTTTGGGCTTTTAGTCAAAGAGAAATCCCTTTTACCAAGAGCATACAAAAATGGTTCCATGCCTCTTTTGAGTTGATTGGACCATACAAAGAAAATTCCAAGCCCCATGAGCTTCCAAAAATCAAACCATCCCAGCCTCATATACCAAATTGAGCCAAAATCTTGAAATTGACATTCCACAAAAATCCAAACCAAAACCTGGTCCCCTAACTTGCCACATACAGCCTGTTAGGTTACAAGATCAAAACCAAAATTGATCCCCCAACATTCCACATACAGCTTGTTGGGTCACACGATCAAAACCAAACCCGACCCCTAACCTGCCACATACAGCCTGTTAGGTCACAAGGTCAAAACCCAAATCCACATCCTTGATGTCATCTTCAAAACTTTGCCTCGAGATGGTACGTGATCCTTTTCACTACCATAAAATTCCCCTGGAAGCTCAAAAGGCTACAAATACCAAAAAGAAAGACTGCTCAAAGACTCTTGGTCAAGTCACAGGCTCTCCTTCAAAAATCTCTTCGAGGCACATCGACTACAAAAGTTAAGCAACTCGTCGATGTACCTCGAGGGGGCATTTGTTGACACCAAAAATGTCACTTTGCCTCTTCAAGATCCAAAGAGCTACATGAAGTCGCAACCTGCCATAAATAGGCAATGCTACTTCCAAAAAATCAAATCTTGTCAGAATCAAACAAAAACTGCAAGATCCTTCAAGACAGCCAAAAGAGGAGTACACAAGAAGTTTCGGGCCATTTCAAAATCATTTGACCTAACTTCGCTTCTCCGACAGCCGAAAAGGAGGTCTCGGCGGCGAAAGCATCGGAGACACCAAATCTTCGATCAGAGCCGATGGATGGTCTCAAAATACTTCCAAAAGACTCCACGTCAAGTTCCGAGTCAAACCGACAACGTTTGACCCTACATCAACCCTCGAATAGCTAAATCAAGCCTCTCGGCGGTGAGAACCACCGAGGCCATTACTCATCAGATAGAGCACATAGACGGCTTCAAAATGCTTATAAAGGGCTACACGTCAAATTTCAGGTCATTTCGACAACATTTGACCATAGTTTGATGCTCGAAAGCCAAATCAGGCCTCTCGGTGGCAAAGCTCTCCGGGACCATGGTTTCCAAGACAGAGCCTATGGATCATCTTAAAATGACTCCAATAGGTTCCCTGTCAAATTTCAAGTCAATCGGACATCGGTTGACCGCACATCAAACCGTGACATCCTCATCGTGACAAAAGCGAGTCTACTGGTAATAGGACCCCAAACGGCTTCAAAACTCAAACAAAAGCCTATGTTGGTCTTATTTATTGCTCAAGAAGCTTCACAACAACCAATTTCAGGTCATTCCGACATCGTTTGACCCAGTTTCAGCTTCTGACGGAAAATCGGCAGCTCTGCGCGACAAAGTCTTCGGCTTTCTCAAGAAATTGGAAACTTTGCAAAATAAAATGCAAGGATTCTCATCAGGTTTCCTACAGGGAAATCAAGCCAATAAATGGTCAAAAATGTCAAGGAAAAATACAGAGGAAAAAAGAATCGAAAAACAGCAAAAACGGACACAAAACGGGACAAAAAGGGGGGAAAAACCCCCCAGGGTCGCAGGCGACCCTGGAGCCCGGGGTCGCCGGGAAGGCCCCGGAAACCCCGGTTTTCGCCATTTTTTCGCGATTCGAAGCGCCCAGCCTCTGGTATTTTTCAAAATTCATACTTTTGAGACACCAAATCCTCTGACATCCGTCCAAAACACGGGTCAATCATCAAGAGTATCGAAAACAATATTGATCGCCACCCGGTCAACCAAAAAAAGTGTGCTTTCTACCTAACCGATCGAGAAATCGACAGGACAGATGGCACCGACCTGCTGTTGGCAACAAACACCTGAAATTACATGGTCATCCGATGTCGATCTACATGAAGATCCATCGATGATCATCGCCAGAAGAATCCCAAAAGACACGGCACTGCCCGCGACTCTTCAGATGCTTGGCGACCACTTAATGCGATTAATTGACTAGCTTTATTACAGTCATTTAATCCATTTCTTTGGACGGACCAATCAGAAGCAAGCATCCGATAGTTACAAGTCAAGAGATTCATGGCATTTAACCCATGAAACTCCTCCCATCATGGCGATTAAAGGCGATTAAATTGCCCTCAATCTCCTCCGGCCAATCAGAAGCCAAGAAAAAGGAGTTACAAATAAAGAATTCAATTTTTGTAACTCCTCCCTTTATGTAGTTTATGACAATCAAGGCTCATAAACCCTCCTAAATGGCTACCTAAAAGCCTAGTAAATAGGAGAGCTCTTCAAGAAGAAAGAACAGCAGAAACACAGACAATAGACTGCAGAAAATCCGGAAACTCAGACAGAAAGAGGCATCAGAAATCTAAGAGAGAAAAACTCTGCGGAAATCCTACACCGACCACCTCTACAAGGTGACAAAAGTCCCTTGGGGGGCACCCCTCCCCCCCAAGGTCCTTGCCTTCTCCTTCTGCCGCCAATGGCTTAGACATGGCTTTTCAAGCCCGTCTACTCGGCTTTTTATTGGACATAGGACCTTCTTTTGGTCTTTGTTCTCTAAAAACCTGAGGTTATAGCCAAGCCAAGCGAATCAATAGCATCCTCTGTTCTCATCTGCATGGATGATGGCGAAGCCCACATATGGCTTGCGACCGTCAATCTAAACGGGTCCCCCCACAATCTCCTGAGAAGTTAGATCCTCCTTTTCTTGCTTTCATTGTAGTTTGTATTTTTTCAAAAGAGACAAAAATCACAACTCTTGTCTTTCATTATTGATAAGGATTGAAAATCGGCTATAAACGCCAAAAATCTGCTATAAACGCCAAAATCGACTATAAATGCCAAGAAAAACGCCTTTCACGGCAAACCAAGAAAATGTCTCTTTTCTTAAATATATGTGCAATGGAAAACTTGAAAGAAGTTGATTTCCTTTTTACTTGCGAAGGTTGATCTCCGGATCACCACTTGCAATTCCAAGTAAAATAGAAAATCTGGCACACCCACACAAAAAAAGAAATGTTGATGCACGCCCTTGCCCCCCCGGTTACGAAAGGGTCGGACCCGACGGACTCCCACGTCCGCCGACCTCGGTAAAACCGAGCAGGAGCGCGGTCCATCAGTGACTCCATTCATTCGCCATCACAACACTCAACTCCCTGGGGGCCCTACATTGCATTCTAAAAGCTACATCCACTAAGCGCGGCTAATCGATCGCAGGTTTCCAAGGTGTGAGAGTTCGGTCATATAGCCGAAGTGAAACACTTAACGCATTCAGATCAAGCAAAAGTGCAAAAGAGATAGAACGCAGACTAGACTTCCATTCAAGGTAAAAAAGTTTCATTACATTACAACTGACATTCTCCTACATAAAGGGCGCGATGCGCCAGAAAAGAAATTACATCAAAAGGGCCGAAAAGAAGAGCAGCCGAGGAGCTTCAAGCAGCAAGCGCCTTAGATGTTGGAGTCGCGGCAGCAAGAGGGGCTTCAGAGGTAGAAGCTGCAGCTGGAGTCGTAGCAGTAGCGGGCGCCTCAGTCGTCAACGGGGGGAGCTCTGGTTTCCGGCTCGGCCGCAGGGGTCCCTCCCAGAGTCTGCCACGGGAGCCGGATCAGCGTCAAAGCGCGGGAATTCATCCGGGCTCGCATATGCAGGATGATCCCTGGGAACCCCCCGCCGCCTTTTCGAGGGCCGCTTTCCACCCCATCTCCAGGACGAGACTCTTATGTCGTCGACCTGTGCCGCGTATTCCTCGCCAGCCACGTCGACGCCGTCCTGAAAGGCAGCACTGACCTCGGCCTGATTCCTGAACTCAAGGTCAGCTTTCTGCCTCTCGAGGTCGGCTATCCTCCTTTCCAGCTCGGCCTCCCTCCTCTTGACAAAGTCGAAATTCGACTTCATCTGTCGAGCTCGGCAAAGAGGGATTGGTGCGTCTCCTCGTACTCCCTCACCCTCGCCTGGCCCTCCTCCAGGGTCTTCTTCTGCTGCTCGCAGTTGGCCTGGCCGCTTGAGCTCGTTATGGCACTTCTGGACTCGCGATACCGAGACATGTGCCATCTGCACGATCTGCAAGGAAAACCAAACCACCAATGAGCAAAAGCTATGGTCAAAAGAAAGAATAAAGGATTAAAGATTGCTTGTTACTTACGCTCAAGCTCGCCTTCATCTGCGAGGCCAGCAAGGAGATGTCGTCCATCTCATCGTACTTCTCCATGTCCCGCGGCAGAGCGCAGGCACTGCCCAGGCAGGCGATCACCAGAGGCCCCCCGGGAGAGACTGTCCTCTACCGTCATCGGTCTCCCGGGCTGGAGCATGAAGCTCGGCCTCCAAGGGGCAGGAGAAGCCCGCGTCGACATCCCGCCGGCCGAAGACTCCCTCGCCGAGCCTTCGACCCTGGCCCTTTTCCTAGCCAGGTCATCCCCCTGCGTGGCCAAAGGGGAGGCGACCACGGATGTGCTAGTCCCTGCCGCGGAGTGAGGCGTCGGCGTCCGCAAAGGAGAGCCGCGGTGGGAAGACGAAGGCGGCGCTCGACGCGGGAGGCGAGCTGGAAGAGGACGCGGCGCCCCGACCTCTGCCTCCCACGGGTTAGGGCCTTGAGGTTCTTGAAAATCGGCTTCGGGCGGGTCCTCTCCATCTCTTCTTCTGATTCGCTCTCTGATGACAGGATGACCCTACCGATCGTCTCGGCGTCATCCTCCTCGGATTCTCGAAGTAGAGGTCTCGGAGTTGGATGCAGCACGGTCCTCGGAAGTCGGCCGCGGTCTGCTCTTCCTCCGCTCTACCTTCCTCCTCTACCTCCGCGCGGCTTGCGTGCGATGAGCGATATGCTTCTTGCTCCTGTAGCCGCGTGGTACCTAGGCTCGTACCCCAGTAGCTTCCACGCCGACCTATCCTCGTGGCCGTGGTAGCTCTCCAAGGCCCGGATCCAAGACTTGTTTGGCTTCCAGCCGTCCCGGCCTGCAGCCGCTCTCCTCTGACGAGCACCTGCAGAACAGACAAAGGGCATGAGCCTGGCCAAAGCAAAAGAGCAGAGAAATGAAAAGGCGTACTAAGACTGTAATTACTTGGAGGGGTGCCAAAGTGACGGGGGATCTTGAAAAATCTTTCCGCGATGGCCTCGTCATCACTGAACTCCCAGTTGCCCGCGACCATCAGACGGTCGTCCCCGGCATATTTATTGGAATCCTCCAAGGCTTGCACAAATGGCCTCCGACCTGGCTTGATGCGGAGGTAGTACATATCCTTCCCGGATTTGCAATGTCATAGGCGTCCTCGATATCGTGGACGCCGAGACCGATGCCCAAGATTGTATTGAGCGCGTCCGTGCCCATTACAATTTTGAAACTGCTGGGCATCAGTTGGCAGGGGCAGAGGTTCCATGCCCTAAGACATTCCCTAAGCAGAGGGCGGAGGGGAAACCTAACCCCGCCCTCGATCACGGCTACCAGGGGGAACGGCATCCAGCCGCCATAGAAGTCACCTAGGATGTGGGCAACAGTAGGGGTCGCCATGACTTGGACCCCATCTGGGATGTTATACCTAAACCTAAGGTCGGCTAACCCTCTCTCAGACTCTATCCAGTGGCTGTAGATGCCCATCTCTCAAAGGAAAAAGCTAGAAGAAGGAAAGAACTGTGCTGGAAGCAAAGGAAAGTCCTAGACAGAACCCTAAGAAACAGGGACGAAGGGAAGAAGCCTTACGAAGAGATCGACAGCAGAGGTCAGCAGAACCCTAATAGCACCCCCTTCTGGCGAAAAATCTGGGAGAATCTCCGCAGCAGTCTCTCTCGTTCAGGGAGGCGAAAGCAGGGAAGGAAAGAGAAAGCTCTGGGAGCGAAGGCGAAGACGAAGAAGAAAGCTTTGGAAGCGAGAAAGCAAAGCAGAGAAAGACAAGGCTCTGGAAAATGAAGATAAGGAAGAAAGAAGAAGGAAAAGAGGCGCCCCCTACTTATAGCTGAAAGTAGGGCGCCTAATCATGGCGCCTTTTCGAATTTCAAAGAAGGCGCGTCTTTTCGCTGCACGCGCCGTCATGAAAGACGGGCCAGCCAAGCGAAAGGGGACACATGGAAGCGCCAGCCTGTTTTCCGTCCGCCATTTAATGCCTCGGACACCGAAGCGACATCGGACAGAGATGAGGACACGGTGGCTGCGCGGCATTAACTGCGATTTCAAAACCATAAGCCGTTTGGGCTTCCTCCGGAACGCGAGGGCATCGCGGCACGCTGCATCGCAGCATCCTCCCTGCAAGTCCTTGTCAGCTTCCGACCTCAAAGAGTTGGGATACTCTTAAGAGCTCAAAAGCTGGGGGGGGGGGGCAATTGTGTGGGGATGTTTTCATTAAGCCAAGATCAAAGCTAGGCCCGGTCTTAAGAGCTTAATCTCACCTCCTCTCGGCCGAGACGGGTCGCGGCTAAAGGGTCGCGGCACTCGCCGAGATGAGCACCTCTGAGGTCAGGTGGCACGGGACATTGTACGCCGACCTCGGCGCGGCAGATTTGACAGGCGCTGATGGGACTGTCGACAGGATGGAGGCGCGTACTAAGCGTGCCCTGCGACCCATCATTCCTGACAAAACGGCGTATACAGAGCATATGCGCCCCCAAAGCATGACTTCGAGCCAGGCCCGATGGGACCTGGCCCAAAAGTCAAACCGCCGCCTGACCCGATAAGATTGGCATTTAATGAAGCATGGGTAGGTAAGGCAAGCATTTAATGAATTGTGGGTTGAGTGGACAGGGCCACTCGAGTGGCCTGGCCCATCATGAAACTCGCCCACGCAAAACATCTCCATCTCCTATAAATAGCATCTCCATCCCCATTCTAAGGTACGCAACCCATAATACACAGGCTCACTCTGCTATTTTCTCTCCATCTCCCTTATTTAGTCCTTGAACTAACTTAAGCATCGGAAAGCCATGCGCTGTCCACAGTCAGGGTCCTCTGACGTGTTTTCTTCTCTTCCTCTTCAGGTTCGACCGGAGCCACGATCATCTTCATCTAAACCACTCAAGATAGGGGTCTTAATCCCTTATCCAAAGCCCGTAATTTTAGGCACTTACAGATGATGATGATGAATCTTATCAAAACAACCAACCCCCCCCCCCCCCCCCCCCCCCACCCCCTCACACACACACACACACACACACACACACACACACACACAAAAAAAAAATCTCCCTCTCCCATTCACTTCAAAGTTGCAAAATAAAGCCCATTGGATAGATACCTCATGAAGCCAAGCATGAGGACTACTTCCGCAGCATTTCAAATCCTTTTGGGACCCAAAAGCGACCCACAAAATATGGTTAAAAACGTGGGGCCCACAAATAACTAAAAACCCATATAAAAGTGAAACAAAGTAACTCCCAATAACTAGTAAGACCCCATTGTAAAAGCCAAGGGTGGTTTCATTCAAAAACTTCTACAAGATATAAGACTTCAGTGGCCCACTGACTGCATCAGAAAATCTAGCACATGAGATGGGATGTCAAAGCTAACCTCCAATATGGAAAGTGACTGAACCTTCTTAATGTTTGGTACAACTACACCATAAGACGTTGCCATGGCAACTCCAACATTGTGAGAACCTGTGCCAATTAAATAGATCATGGGTTATGATTAAATTCCAGAAGAAAACACCAAGGAAACAAAGGAAAGAAAATAGTAAGAAAAAAAGGCCATATGGTATAGATAATCATACAAAACTCTTCGAGTGGAAATTGGGATAACATTAACAACCATTTTATTATAAGCTAATTCACAGAAATGATTAAACGATATTGAAAACTACATCTGCCATAGCACATTGTTAATAGGTTGTCAACGAACTAGGGTTATGTTGCTTTGGGCTGAGATTTTGAAATAGCCAGATCATTCTTGCTTATATATTTATGTTATAATAAGCTAACTATGTTACTTAGTGAGTATTTTACTCGTAATATATACTATTAAATGTTTATTACATGTTTACCTTCCTCCAACTCTGAATGCTTTCTGGTGGGACTTGTCAGGGTCCTTAGTCACACCACAAGTTTTATTTTGCTAAAAAGGGATTCCATACATGCAGGGCTCATGAATCTAGAGAGAGAGAGAGAGAGAGAGAGAGAGAGAGAGAGAGTCAAATCATGTGAAGGGTGGATTTTCAAATTATCAAACTCTTCTAATCATGATTCTTCAAATCATGTAAAAGGTGGGCCCCACGTCATATGCAAGGATACAGCTGTGACTTAGCATGTTGGTGGTCGTGATGGCCTTTTATGATGTCGGAGTCAAAAGAAATAGACCATGTGTTGATCCAGAGAGTGTTGTTGCTACAGAAGAGGACAACAGATGCACGGCCAAGGTGAAACGGGTTGTTGGGGTCGGGGGCACGTTACAGGCAAAGATTGGTGGTCTTTGTAGTGGTGGATGCGAGATGGAAACTGAGAGGAAGGGATGGAGAAGGGGGAAAAATGGGAAGCGGGAAAGGCAGGACAATGGTCACTTGATCGTAGGATCACTACCGGCCATTGCTCTGAAACCATAAAGAAATTAAAAAAATAATAAAGAAATTCAAGTTTTATAAAGAAACTTCTCCCTCAACATGAGATCTAAGGTATATGGGCCTCAACATTCGAATAATACAGATGTCTAGACATCACTTTTGCATGGGCCTGTACATTTTACAAGGCCATAATATACATGTGTAGACGTCATAGGTAATCCCACCTGGAAAAAGATTACTGCTTAACAGGTTAGTGAGGTCGGTTCAGGTTGATCTGTGCCGGAGCAGGTTAGAACTAAACCCCAGAACCCCCCTATATCAACCTCTCAATTTAGAGCTGAACTAGCTGACCCAGACATTTGTCATCCTTATGCATGATGGTCAGATTACTGTAAATTGCTGGAAAGTGCCAATACACCAGGGTAGTAAATGGGCTTCAGTTTGTTCTCCATAAGGGCATACCATTGTCTGAAATAAGAAAATAAACAAATTTCCTAAAAGCTCAAACATGAATATTATACCTTCAGATATAATGGCAAAAACAATATATGGCAAGTTGCATAGTCCCAAGGATCAAGAGGAGCTCTCATTACTCAAATAATCACTTCAATGCCAATAGAACATAAGAATAATACTACAATCCTACACCCATGCATGGCTGTAATAAAGAACCCTTGCCACGAGGAGAAAAAAAAATTTTGAGTTGAATTAATTGAGGCATGTTGACTGCATACCCTTTAAGGATGAGCTCATTTGACTCCTCAATGAGGAATAAAGGATATTTGCATAGAGCCACTGAAAGAGACTTTATCAGGAATGGAAGATATGTGTGTTTCACAGATGGGTCTGTATTCTAATTTTGGAAAGCAGCTGTAAGTTCCACAAGAGCATCACAGTCCATCTCCTCTCGATAATGAAGTTGTGGAACTTTTGCGGCCATGGTCATTGACTTCACCATTGATCCCTGAAATCCCCTGATAAAAGCAGGACAGTATTGACTTACTGATGTAATGTAGGAACTGTCTGGACTAAAGTCCAATGAATGCAGATCAAACTAAGTCCAAGACCCAATTATAATATTCAGCAGAACGGTTTAGAATCCAGCAGCTGATAGCACATCCAGAAAGTAAATAGCATTTCAACAACCCAGAACCAACTCAGCTATCACGTTCACGAAGAAACCAAATATAGCATAGTAAATTTGCCAAATAATAGACTAGTGGACAACTCATGCAGAAGGTAAACAAAGAGAAGAAAAGGACATCCTCAAATCTCAAAAACTACGCTATATAATTCTCCCAATCTGAACTGGGAATGAAACATATGATGATTTAGATAAGCAGAAAAATGAAAAACCCTTCAACTGATCCTGACCTTGGACCTAATAACAATATTAAAAACTCAGTCACTAAGTAAATGATCTAGTGCCAACTAAGAATCCTAATATCAAGCAATGAAACCAACTGAATAAGAGTTTATAAGAATAGGAAAGCATCTTTTTTCCTAGAGAGAGTTTCAACCTCTCCCTTTGCTTGGTGTGAAACTAAATAGGTCCCAGGGCATTCATGCACGGCCACCAGACTTCACTCATTAGCGTCACTCACAATCTGAAGTTCGTTTGCATGATTAGCTGAATTCCACAATGGTTGGATAAGATTATATTGAATACATTGATGACTGACATTGACTAGTGCTATGACTAAAATGAACCCCAAAAGCCAATGTTGGCCTGTGTATTATATTTTAGGTGTTGCATGATTATAACATTGAAAATAGCTAGCATGTTTGATCTTCTGGGGGTTCAATGATAAGAGACTGGCAAGTGCAACCAAAAGAAAGCTACGAAGAATATAATGATTCCCAAGTTCATGAGTAAATGCAATGTTACCTTAGTTGGTACGAAGAATATAATGATTCCCAAGTCCAAGAGACTAGTCGACTGTGAGTAGAATACTTGTACAGAGCAATCCATTATGGAAAAGAACAGGCGAAGAAAGATAAGAATCAACAAAGGATCCTGCTAAAAAAGGGCTGAAAAAGAAACAAATATTGCAAAAAATCGATATTGACTGCTTTTATATGACTAACTTTAAATGTAACAAAGAGCCTTGAAATGAGCAAAGATGCAAGAATCCAGGGTATTTACAGCTTTTATTAGATTGTTTTTAAATGTAACAAAGAGCCTTGAAATGAACAGAGGCCAAACTTAAGATTTCTATAACGACTCTCTCTATATACAGTCCCCTCATTCCCACAGACCATCTTTGATAGGGTGCTGTTCGTTTATTATAATCATCTTTAATTGTATAGGTGACGAGAAAACTCAAAATGGCACAAACTGAATCAATGGTCAAAAAGTAACTGGAGCATCAGTCATCTGTAGAAGAAATCCCACACAAACCAACCACTTGCACCTGCCTTGACCATTCGAGTCATCTATAGCTGGTTTCCCCTTGTGCAGTTTAGACTTTAGCTCCAAAGATTTAGCATTCCAGAAAGTGGTGATTGTCTAATGAACTTGGCCAGCTATAACCAGTAGACCATCCCAGAACGCCGAGGATCAAATCCACACTTGAGCTTGCATTTACCTGAATAGCACCTCTTATAGGTCAGGAGAGTATCAAAATGAGAAGAAATGAAAATTTAGAGTAGGTCAGTAGAAAGATACCAGGTTCTCAAAACTACCTTCAATATGAAATAACATTACCCCCATACCCCTTCTTCGGTCAATCTATGCCTGCTCATTCAAAACATTCAAGTAGAAATGTGACCAATTAATGCATAATAATAGTGACAATGAAAAAATAGTACCTTCCTGTTATAAATAATGATCCCCACAGATGCAAGAGCATTCAAAACACCACTCACCACTCACCACGCAAGAGCAAATAGTGATCCCCACAGACATAAATGTCAATGTGACTTCAGCCATCACGCCTGCGATTATAAATCAGATCACTACCAAAATGGATACTACCAAAATGCCATCACGCCTGCGATTATGTGGTACATCACGATCCATTCAGCTTATTAGAATCATGTCATGGTCAGTTATGGCTTAGAAGAAAAATCTCAGTTTTTTTTCTCTTTTTAATGAAAAGGGGCTAAAACAAATAATGCACAATTAAAGTGAAAGAAAAAAAAAAAAAAAGAGGCTTGTCCCCCCGGTTGTTGCTCAGCTGGTTAGGGATGTGTAGCATGCATGGGTGCATGAGTTTGAGTCCCTTGCAAATAAAATAAATAATTTTCACTTCTTGCAATGAACAAACTCACCCCTTCGATCAATGCATACAACACAAAACAATGGAATTGACCGCCCTTCAAGATTGTGCCAAAAGGCAACCTTGGCAGCTTTCCAATTTTCCAAACCAGGCAGAACCTCCTTATACATAGGAATGATAGCATGGATCATCTCAGCAATACCATTTCCCTGAGACAATAACTCTCCATTGAGCTTCAAACTCATTTGTTGCACCTTCCTACTGTGTTTTCCATTAACCTTGTGGGTGATACTTCTATTTCCTACATGCAGGAGATCACCATGACTTTTCTTCATTGAAGAAAATTCTGTAACATTCATAAATATCTTCTTCCACATGGGTCTGCCGTCTTTGGAAGAATCTGAGAATGAGTTCTCCAATTCGCTCTCATCCTCGACATCAGCAACGAAGTTATTTACTGCATCTGCTGTAATTTCAGTAGCACAGAGTACAGCTTGTTCTCTCAAGAACTGGACAAGAACAGAGTTTGATTCAGTAAGATAGTCAAATGAAAATGATTAAAAATATAAAAGATCCAAAAACCTACTTTCATGATCTTATGTCGGGCACTACGGTTCTTTGCATGCTGCAACCACTGCAGCACAGCTGATGCCTCTGGAATGCAGATTTGTTTGATAAAGCCTGCAGATACATAATAGGTAGTTACATCTTGTTCATAATATATATGAATAGTACAAGCTCATACATGATATTGAGCTGCACAAATGTCATAGAGGAAATGTTGTATTAGATCAAGCATTCACTTGGGACCTAGCAAATTCTACAGATGGAGATCTCAAGGTGACCATAATTTTTTAAATAGCGAGTCTAATGGTGGATATGAGGTATCCTACACATTGTTCATCCAGTGGAGAGACTTCCCACTAAATAATAGGCTGATTGGATGGTTAGGATCATCTAGTGGAGAATATTTTTTAAAAAACCTAGACAATGTTCATCAAGCGGGGCAAAATATCGTTCATCCTGTACCTATTTTTTGGCAAAATCTTACCCTACCCTGTCATGTCACTACCAACAAATTATTCAAGAACCACGAGCAAGACATTGTATGAAAGAGGGGCAAAAAAGAATAGGATAAAAACACATAAAATACAAGGGTATCAAATGGTATATTAAAAATGCATCATGAGAACATTATATATTAGACATGTACTAACATTGTATGTAATTATCTCCACAACCTCCGCATTTGCAAGTACATGCATGGGAGAGACAAGATTACCATTGACCTGAAACAGAAAAAAAAAAAAAAAAAAGGCTCAGGTTAGGTCCTTACAATAACATTTCAACAATCAACTTCCACAGACATGAGTCAACAGACCTTTGCCGCCGCATTTTGTTGCCAATCTCAGTGTGTATTAAATAAGCACAATCAATAACAGTAGCCCCCTGGGGTAGGTTTTTAATCTGCATACAAAATGATAACAATGAAACCTCAAGATTCATAACCTCATAAAGCTAAATGTGATTTTTGCAGTACCAAGTTACCTCTCCTTTTGGTGTAAATACAAAGACATAACTCCCCAACAGGTCTCGCAGTATAGTATCTACGAATTCCCTAGAACTCATGTTCCCAACAAACTCCTCTTGCCACTCTCTGATGGCATTCAGCCAGCCAATCTGAAAAATAATGCAAGAAGTTGCCCTAAAGTTAGCATTTTGCCTATAAGTAGCTTTGGAGATATTGACCACTTGCCAGAAATCCATTCGACTAACAGCATTCAGTATAACTGGATAAACAAAATTATCAAAGTACCCTGAGAGAAAAATCTGCATTGTTCAAACAGGCTGCTTTCCCTCTAGAATTTCTCCCAACAGGCATTCCATTCCTGACTAAACTGGCAACGGGTCCTTTCCCACTTTAGTAAGCAGCAATGCCTCTCTCAGCTATCAAATCCATTTCTGTCCTTATCTGCCAAAAGCAAATAAAACCAGGAAATAAATAAAAATCATGGAACCAGTACTCAAAAACAAGAAAAATCTGAAAAAGAGAAAAACGAAGTATAAATCAACACCGACACTAAAGCTTCATCCATAGAAACCAATGAAAGGTTTTGTCCAAGGTTAAATCTGGACGACCCATCTCTGAAGTGGATGTAACGCCCCAAAACCTGGAGCTCATCAGATTCCGGGACGTTAATATGAGTAAAATCATAATCACCACATAAATCAAGTATGTCAAGAATTGAGCAATACTTTTAATTTATTTAAGAGATTAATTTAACCAAATGGGCAATAACAATAAGTCCCAAAATATAAAATTCCTGTTTCTTGAGAAAACCAAGTTCAACATTATTCAAAGAATTAATCAAACTCTAAAAGTCAAATTTTATTGTTCAATACAATTGACGCTCGCTCATCAGCCACGCAGATTGAAATTCAAAGGCCGTTCTCCTTCATTGCCAAACTCCCCCAAATGACCCGCACCTGAAGTGGGGCAAACCACTTATCAGAAAAAACTGGTGAGCAATATTTAAAATATACAAGTTACTTAATAATAGAAACCAATACAAACTAATAAGAGGAAATCGTGAAATGATAACAAATATCCTATAGCGTTTCTTATGGTTCTATGAGATTTCATATACATCCCTTAACATTGGTATGTTCAGTATTCCCAGATATGGGTCCGTATAATTCAATAGAATTCTATTATGAGAGTTTCAGTGTTTGAGTCCCTTCCAATAAGGAAGTCCTTTTCATAAGTCAATCAAATTCTCCCTTAGGAGATTTGTTCAATAGTCACTGATTCAATCCCTGTCCACCTTATCACTCCATGCCCACAAAGAATTCACTAATTAGATCAATGTCCAGAGTAAGGTCCTTACTGATGTTTCAAATAACATGCCACTGTCTCATGTAGTATTCATATATGAAAGCGAATCAATAGGAAGTGTTCAATAGTTCTTTTACATTCATTATGCATGCAATATAATTATCATAGAACTATACACTAATTGTTTTGATATAATACTAGTCCCACATAATCGGGTTTACATATGTGCCCCACTCCAAATCAAAACTTGGAACTCTTCTATGTGGCGCTACTCTCATATCATTAAATTCTAAGTCATCATTACAGGTTCAATCATATATAAGGAATTTCTGTCGATTAAAGAATTGTCCCATTGACTGGGATATTTATTTCAGAACCTGTAACAAGATTCAGGTTCACTAAACATGCCTGATTATATAATTCAATCAAGGTCCACACTACAATCTTAGGCCCATAACAGAATTTGTAGAGGTAATGATTATTTTATAAATTATGAAATAACATAGGATATAATTTGGGAATAATCATCACAGCAACTAAAGTTGAATGGGGTGGCAATACAATACCTTACACAGTGTCATCATTTACATAACATGGGTCTCACGCCCAATATTTTGGAGGAACGAGATCATGGGTCTCTAGTGGCCAGACCCACATGGGTCCAGGGCCATCTTGGTCGCCCATCAAAGACCATGCAGATAGCTGGCCCTGATCATTGATCAGGTGGGTCAGTAGGTCCCACTAGTTAATGATTGTAAATTGTATAGTTACTGTAGTCTGATATTCCTCCTCTTCCTAAAATATTCATTCTTTCTACAATCTGTTAAAAGAGACTGAGTCCACAGCAACTGGATTTTCTCTTTCTATTATATCTCAACTTAAAAGAGGGATTCCAGCACTTCAAATATTAGAAACTGTATCGTTTCGACATAGCAGAAAGGTTCACGCCTCCAAGAACATGGATGTTCGAATGGTGGGCCCTCCATGGTTCATCTTGCATGGGACCTGGTCCACTTTGGTCGCCCATCAGGGACTGACCAGATGAATGGCCCTGATCCTTGATCAGGTGGGCCAGTAGGTCCCACAACTCCATCTACCAAAAACCCAGAAATGCCCAAAAATGACGGCACAGGTGATTAAAGTCTTAAATCAAGGGCCTGATGGGGCCCATTTCTAGATAGGTCCACCTACACCATGGTCGACTAGGGGTGTACATCGGGTCGGGTCCCGGGTTATCGGACCGGGTTTGACCCGACCCGGTAACGAATGCCCGGTAAACTATATCCGGGTTATCCTGGTTCGGGTTATCGGGTTGCCGGGTCAATCGGGTCGGGTTACCGGGTCACCCGGTTAATTATAAAGTTTACAATATTTTTCTTTAGAATTAAAAGTTCCAATAATTGAGATAAAAAAAATTACTGTACTGTAAATATATATATACAGTAAATATATATATTTTTAATGTTTATTTGTATATATATATAAACAAATATTAAAAAAATGCATAACCGGGTTATCGGGTCCGATAACCCGTTTAACCACACTTTCTTAACCCGGGACCCGGTCCGGATAAGGACTTATCGAGCCGAGTGAGACCCGACCCGCTAAAAGAGCCTATGTCACCCGCCCGATTAGGTCCGAGTCGCCGGGTCGGACCAGGTTTTAAAACCCAGTGTACACCCCTATGGTCGACCAAGGGTTGGCTTTCAGATTTATGGAAGTGATCCTTGATCATATGGACCAGTGGGTCCCACTACCAGATCTACGAAAACTCAAATCCCCTACAGTACCGATATAGAAATTTCCAGAATATAAATGGGGACTGATGGGACCCAATCCAAGTGGGTCCACCATCACTGAGGTCGCCCAAGGGTCTACCCTCAGATCCCTGGGTCAGATCTATGATCAGGTGGGTCCCATGATCATACTACCCAAATCGTCAGATCATGTGTCTTACGATTTGGTTTGAAATCAAGCCCCTGTTTTGGGATTTCATTACTATCTTCAATAATAACAATCCATCATCACTTTGATATAGAGATCACAGATCAAGTTCTGATCAATAAAATGCACAATAAATCCTATGAATCTATTTCTCAGTGCACTTGAAAGTATTACTCACCTCCTCGTATAGAAGACTGTGGCTCGATCAATATGAGGCCTCGAGTATTGCATCCACTAGATCTTCCGGTTTCTGCTTCCCTGAGATTCTTCTTGGTTGCTTCCCAAGATCAGTCCTTCTGCACCCTTTTCTCTCCCTTCTTCTATAACCCAAGAATGAGAATGAATGAAATCAATTGTAGAAGGGAGATAAAGCATTTCGAAATTTTGAGATAGGGTGAGATCTCTAACATTCGGGAAATCCCTCTGGGTACCCGAACGGTATCCTCCTCACAAGGAGGTATCATTCCAACAACTTAATAATAAACAAAGGGTACTAATGGGCTGAGGCCAGGTTATAAATAACTATTGCAATCCAACCCATCCAACACTCTGTGGGTCGGACGAATCTGAGCCCGATCTGGCCCAGGTTATTACAGTGGACGACCCCCTTTTCCCAATTATAATCATACACTTCGGACTTCTAATTCAGTGGGAAGAAAATGCTTGAGCCAGTACACATATTTTCAAGAAAGCAATTTATTTCCATTTCAACTTTAACACCATATCGAGGACATCACCAAGGAAACCCTGGTTGTACTTTGGCTACCTTCATTTCCATGGACATGTACTACATTTTCTAAAAGTAGAAAAAGTATAGCTGTTTGGATGACTCTATTTGCATCTAGCACATTTCCTGTCCCCTCGTTTCATGCCCCTTGCAAAGCTTTTATTGCTCTACTCCAAGAGAAAGAAATAGAATGAAATGTGCATTTTTCCCACCATACTTTTTTACTTGAAAATGTACCTTATTTCATGTAAGGAAATAGATACATTTCCAACAAAACCCTTGCATCCAAACGCAGCCTATAACTGTTTCCATGGAACATTATTCAAGGAATCAAACTTCTGAAAATTGCCTAAGAACATCATTAATGAGATCCCCTGCACTTCCAGTCGAAACATGCTCTCATACTGAAACGGTATCACTGTCGTATGAAGACTTTGATAACCATTAGGTTTTGGGGTTGCAATGAAGTCTTTCATCTGCAACAACAATTCCACACTTCTTAATTTCATATAGCGCATCATGGGAAGAAAAGAAAAAGGACTGCAGGCGCATTCATAAATTTACGTACTGCTCGTGGAATGGGGGCCCAGATCCCATGGACAAGCCCAAGAACATGGTAGCATATCTACATAGAGCATAGAAAGAAGACTGATAAAAATCAAGAAAACACGAAAAACAATATAACACAGCTGTAGTGACAGAGGCAAGAATTCACCTGCTGTGCATTACATAAGGGCCCAACTCCTATACATGGCTTTGGCTTTATGATAATACGAAGCTGGAAATAAATGGAATAGGATGTGTTAGCCAAAAGTGAAAGTAAAAACAATTGGACGATTGCGCTTATGAATGTAACCATCTCAGTGAAATATCAAAACTAACACCTGTTGTGCATTACATAAGGGCCCAACTCCTATATATGGCTTTGGCTTTATGATAATACGAAGCTGGAAATAAATGAAATAGGATGTGTTAGCCAAAGTGAAAGTAAAAACAATTGGGCGATTGCGCTTATGAATGTAACCATCTCAGTGAAATATCAAAACTAACCTGTGCAATTTGGTTGACCTCATTTATTGTACCTTTATATTTCAGCATTGACTTATAAATACTGCAAAGAACAATAAAAATGAACACTACAAAAATATTTATAGATCCACGCACGCACACAACATTGTTAAATAAATGCACACATGAATCTATATGAGTCATCGCTTAAGGCTGACCATGCAGGCCCAACCTTTCAAAAATCCATACGGTTTCAAATGATTCGCCTACCTATGTTTACCCCCGTGGGCCTAAGCTCCACCTTCTTCATACATAGCTACAACTGTCCATACATTTGAGGCCATCTTTTGGGGACCTGAACCATCTATATAAATAATATAATATGCAACTACTTCCACCATTGCTGATTAATTTCACTCTTTCACCATTGAATTGGATAAAAACGATTTGACAAGAAAGCATCTAATCCAACAGTCCACATCTCGCTCAATGAATTTTTAGGCGCCACCGTGTCATGGATGGCAGTTTGAATTGATGGTTTCTAGTGTGTGAGATAAGCCCCATTGTACAGAAAATTCATATTTACAAAAGCATGTCACATACTGTTTTGGAAGTCAACTGAGATTTATTAGAAGAAAGCATGTTGAAGAACAGCCATAAATGTGGGAAAGCTTAGAGAGCTATGATGATCTGACCCTTGGGACAGAAGACATTCCAAACGCTCCTGGAACAACTAAGCAGGAATTGTAACCATATTTCCAAACAAGAAAACCTGACACATAATTCCCCTTTTTGCTAAAGAATCCACTTTTCCATTTGCACTTCTTAGAACATGGAAAACAAGGCTAGAAAATCATGAAACAAATCCCGTATCTCATCTATTAAACCTGTCAAATCCAGGGAGATTAACATCTATCTCTGATAACGAACCAAAAACATGTATGTCACCTTCCCTAGTAAGTAGACACGGCCATTTTCCAAGTAAGGCACCATCATGACACAAAAGCACACCAATGCTTAATCCTGCTCTCTCAAATTGCAAACCATTTCCTCGCTGGAGAGATACATGTCTTCTCCCCCACTCCTTGCCACAAGAAGTCTATTTGAAGCCTCTTGATCCTCTTGGAGACAGATTTTGGATGCCAATAAATATACATAATTAAATGGAAGATTAGAGAGGGTAACTTTGCCCAAGGTAATCCCACTGACAAAGTAAAGGTCTTGATCATAAAAAGGCACTATTCAAATCCTTCCATGACCAGGTCCCACTGCCCTTTTAAAGCCCCACCGTCACAGCCAAAGATCCAACTTGATGAAAGAACCTCCCCAGTTTTGGATCCTATGATATTCGCCAGCTCACTCATCTGGCTACATACAACCAGATGCCAAGCAATTCACTTTTTTCAAAATTCATCTTTAGCCCCCAGATAGCTTCAAAACATCTATGAACCACCTGAATATTAATAACACATTCCCTATCCACATCAAAAAACATCTATGTATCGTCAGCTGCCTGGTTATGATGTTCTGCAATATGGCATAAATATGACAAGGACATGCCATGGAGACAACAATGACTCAAATTTTAGATATAGAATTGAAGTATCAATATGGTAGGATACGGTAAAATGTCTAGTTTTAGGGCCTGTTTGGATGCAGAAGAAAACAGAAGAAAATAATCTTTTATAGAATATAATCTTTCATTTTCTAAAAAAGAGAATCTTGTGCGTTTGGTAACCCAACAAAAACTTGAAGAAAATATTCTTTTCTTTCAAAAAGCTCAATATTTTCTCCTACAGCTCCTCCGTGTAGAAAACTTTCTACAAGATAAGAATCTTTCAAAATGACGATTACAAAGTTGTAGAGTAAAGTAAAGACTTTCAAATCCATCATGATGTTACATATATGGTAAAGTAAAATAAAAGTAAATGTCACAGCACGGTAAAGGTGGGATGAAATATTTGGTAAAGTAAAGTGGGAAGGAATGGTAAAGTATTTTCTTTTTATTCAGCTTTACTTTATCATATTTTATCGTAGTTTTATATGGTCAGTAAAAGTGACTTATTTATAGGTGTGGTAAAGTAAAACAAAGATTTATGTCATATCATAGTAAAGGTGAGGTAAAGTAAGGTGAAATGAAGTATGTGGTAAAACAAAGTGGGAGAGAGAGTTGTAAAGTAGTTGTTTTTTGTATTGACTTTACCTTACCATACTTTATCATGGTTTTATGTGATAAAAAAAAAGCAACTTAAGGTACAAACAAGTCGAACTTTACTATACCACACTACTTTTTTATCCAGATGTGATAAATTACATTTAAATTAAAATATTTAACAAAAAATTATTTTAATAATGTAATTTACTTTAATCATAGCACATTCCAAACAACTCAATTTAAAATCTGTAAGATTCTTCAAAAATCGCCAAACAACAAAAATATTGTAATATTATAATATTACATTATTCTATTCTATACTATTTTATTCTTGCAATAATTAAATCTGTAAATATTTTATTATGTATGCATCCAAACGGGCCCTTAGTATCTGGGCATCAAAGGTCCTGAACGTAATAAAACCCACTCATCAAGTTTGCCCTACAAGCCTCTGAACATCCTACTTAGGGTTTGTTCCTTTGCAACAATTTTCATGTAAATCATCACTTACATGTGTACATTTGTTACCTGGGATTTACATAAGTAAAACTTCATGCGGAAAAAATGGTGTAAATGGGGTCATTTTCATGCCAAATTCTCCACGCCTCTCACCCTGGTAAAGTCATCCATATATGTAAACGAAATTAATCATTTACACATCATAACAACGGCCAAGTTGGTGTTGGATGAAACTTCCGCCAAAGTGGTCAAGAGATTGAATCCCACTAGCTACTCTTTTTATATATTCATAACACAAATACCCTACCCCATTTTCTTTATCTTTTTGCACTCTCGTGGGCCCTAGTTTGTGATCCAAACAGTTCAGCATTATCATAGAACTAACAAAACCCCAAGGTGTGGAGTTTCAAATCTTACAACCTTATGGATTTTGAGAAATATGTGAAATACACAAACAACCAAATCCTATAGATCTGATTTTCTAAACTTCCGTGGGCTCCAAATAAATGATACGAACCATTAAATATTCTCATAGAAATGATAAACTGCAAGGCGCTAAATTTTGTATCTTTATCCTCAGAGTTTGGGAAATATGTGAAAAAACACAAAAACACCAAAATCCAACTTTCTGCTGCACTTTTGTGGGACCCCAATTCATGATCCAAAATTCAGAACCATTCAATATTCTCATTGACAAGATAAACCTCAATGCAAGAAGTTTCATATCTTAGATCCTCATGGATTTTGAGAAATATGCAAAAATGCATAAACAACTTAGTCCCACTTTCTGGTTTTCTGCACTTAATCGGACTCCCATTCACTATCCAAACCATTCATTGTGTTTTAGATCCACTATTTCCTATGTATCTTTATCCTCAAAGAGTTTTTGAGGCTACTCATCCTTGTGTTAATGAAGGCCATCTTATCAAAAATGGTAAGAATAATATCTTTTGCCCCTCTACACATCAAGACCTTTCTTTGTTTTTTGACAGGCAACGATAAAACGAAATATTATAGAGAATTTTACCCAAAAAAGTACCTTAGAGGTCCACTAACCAAAAGAGGTACCCATAGTTTTGATGCAACAAAACCGGTAATCCCGCCAGAATATTCATTTTTTTTGCCTTTATTCAACAAGGGATGACGTCGTCGCTTAATATAGAGAGTTAGTGACGACGTCGTCGATAATTCGTCAAATCTGCATCTTCTCCGACCTTCATCATCTGCGATTGCTGGTTTTCTGTACCAAAATGAACCAGAACAGAACTCTCCCCCAACATTGAATATTCATTGTGGAGGTTGTTGATCTCCATTAACGAGGTAGGCATAGCACAGTTTGACCTTCTTTCATGCGTTATCTACCATAGAGCCCGAGTTTCATGTTTACTTTTCGACAAAAGTTCATTAGGGTTTTGATATATAGTTTATTCATTTCATTATCTTTGTCGTATGATTATTTTTGGGTGGCTAAATCATCAAGGTAAGGACCTTTTGAGGAAGGAGGAAAGGAAACAGCCGGGAAAACGATGGGAGGAAGAAGGGGAAAATGGGGAAATGGGGTTTTAGGCGATTTGTATGGGATATTAAGCGACGACGTCGTCACACGTTTAAATCTTTAATAAAAAAAACCGGAAGTGGTCACAGGGAACCACTTCCGTGCAATATTGACTAGAGGCATGTTTTTCGGTTAGTTGCCATCTAGGGTCCTTTTTTTGGTAGTTTTTTCAATATTATATTATAAACGTTATGTGCCAAAGAAAAAGAAAAAGAAGCTATTACACAGTGGAGACAAGACCTATCCGGGGAATCTACAAATGCCCGACATGTTGAATGAGGACCCAAGCCTTAAACAAGATGAACATAATTTTATTGTAGTAAAAACGAAACTTCTTAGGCACCTCGGAAGGAGAGGACGCCCAAGAGAGAATCGCTTTCCACAACCAAAGAATCTTGAACACCTTCGCATCGGTAAACACAATGAGCCCAATATTTTTTTTTATATTTTTTTAACCGAGTAAAATTATGGGAGGTGGCCAACGAAATGAGCCCAACATTCTTAGAGAACATAACCAACACTACCCCTTGATCATTAAGCAGCATACCGCCAACAAAGAAACAACTGTAGGACCCGTCTTTCCCTAGCAGCCCCAATCAAAATGGAACTTCAAAACTCCCCGTGACGGTTGAACCCAAGGCACTAGTCTCTCCTTCGACCTTCTGCAGCAAAGAGAGGCTTTACAATTGTATAAAAGATGCCCTCTACCATTAGATTATCAGAGTCCTTTTTAACAAAACCCCACTTTGCAGCATGCACAAGCACCAAAGAAAGCACATCATCCTTAGGCATTGAAGCACCTTTAAAAAGACACTAGCATTCCTCTCTTTATAAACCAACCAAAAGAAAGCAAAAGGGACAAACCCTCCTAAGAGAAAAGGGGGACAACATCCATGCCTCCATCATGCGTGAGACTAACAGAGAAGAACACCTCATTAAGACCTTTTCAGAAAATCATAGAACAAACCCTCTGCTGATAGCACGGCAAGGTTTCTCTTGAGTGTTGACACATGGGTTGGCATTCTTACACGCTGAACCAAGTAACTGTGGTATGCTTGTCCCAAAACCTAATTATCTATTTCCATGCTTCTAAAAGTATAATCCTTTATTATTTAGACCTTCAAAATGACAGCAAGATGAGAATCACTAGTCAAAATTAAAGTCCTTAAAAATGGCATCAGCAGCAAGATAAGGAAGGATAATATAATTTAGTAATGAGATGACTGAATAACAAACGAAAAAAGATAAGACTACTCTTGAAACTGGATATGGAATGGACAATGCACCACAAGCACCTGATCAAAACAGACAGACTACTCTTGAAACTGGTTATGGGATTGAAGATGATGCACCAGAAGTGACCTGATTGCTGTTAGATCCTGCTATATACGGAAAATGAGGAATGATTCCTTTTTCAGCACAGGCCCATTTACGCGGGCCAACTAATATCCAAAACTGATCACAATATACCTGAATAGAACCTCAATAATAGCGCTCATATAACCTATTGAAATCCCCCCTTGGATCAATCGACTCGCTCCTTTATTAACTACATACTGCAAACTTGGTTTCAATGGAGACTTGGACCAATTTACTGGGGAAGCTATTTGGAGGGGAATTGTGCAGAACCACGTTGGAGCCATGGCGATCACATGGGCAGACATGCTACAACAAATGAACTTCAGGCCAAGATACCTGCCTTATTAGGAGTTAATATCTTCAATCATATGTGCATAAAGAAACTGATTATTTAAGGAGATATCCTCATATTAATTGAAAATCTTCAACAAATGGGTTGGTGTCCTGGGACCTAATGAGTCTGTGGAAGTAGATAATTTCTGGAGCACATAGCGTCCTAGCCTCCTTTCCAGAATGGCATGCAACCTTCTTTACATGTGGGGCCAACACGGAGGCTGACCACCTCTCATCTCCTACTGCCAGTATGAAGATTATATCAAAAGGATCAGCCTCCACCTATCTGGAACCTTTATGACCAGGATGAGACAAATGCAAATTTTTGTGATCAGCAGTGGAGCCTTGCACTGTTGCGAGGAAGATCCCTGTTTTGACCTTCTTATGGATGTCAGGAAGAGAACACAAGCATACAAGTAGATGCAGCTGTTTTGTCCGTCATTGGGAACAAGGCTGTACCTCGTATCAGTAGTAGGGTAGTTCAGATTAGCTTGTTACTTTAGTTTTTTTACTCTCCTTTTTCTTGTTTTTAATAGGTAGCATAACGCCATCATCAATCAATATTATTTTCCTCCTAAATAAAGTTCTCATCCTGTTAGAATATTAAAAAAAAAAAAGGAAGCATAAATGATCATTCAAACAATTCTCAATATACTATAGGACAATAACTGATAAGCATAATGATAATTGAAAAAAAAATGTATTAATTAATGTTGAATAAGGGCTCAAACCCTACTCAGTGAATGACTAACTTCAATTGAAGTAAACAGAACAATACAAAACCTGTCATTGTTAACATTGCAGTAGCTCCATTTCATGGGTAGCAAGGATCACCAATAACCACCACAAGAGCAAGAGCCATTCTTAAAGTGATGAAAACGACTAGAATCCCTCAGTATAATTTCATGATCAACAATCTTCGAAATAAAAGTGATGGCACTGTGGCAGTCCCCGCAGACACGCAGATTCTTTGTGATCCTGATCAGTGCGCCTGGAGGCGTTGTTAGGATGCCAAAGGCAAGAGCCAGCTTTTCACTGTGCTCAGAGAGAAGGTAGCCTTTTTCCTCATCATCAACGTCGTGCAGGGCAAAGCTCGTTTCAGGCACATAACCAATGACCTTGATTCGCTGGATCAAGGTCGCAAGGACATTGTATATCTGATCTGACATCGGGTGCGAACGGTCCCCAACAAAAAATGCAGCAGTCCCTTTACTTCCTTGGATCCAACTGCACCCCGGTCTCTTTCTTATCCCTGTCTTCTTCATCAGGGATCGAATTCGGGCAACATCTCTCCAACGCCCAGCATTGGCATATATATTTGAAAGAAGTGTATAGGAACCATCATTCTCAGACTCCAACTCCAACAAATGCCTCGCAGCATATTCACCAAGCTCCACATTTGCATGGGTCCTACACGCGCTGAGTAAGGCAACCCATACAACAGAACTTGGTTTCATTGGCATGATCTTGATCAGCTCTTGAGCTTCATCCAAGCGACCTGCACGGCCTAGGAGGTCAACCATACACGCATAATGTTCAACAGCAGCAGCTACACCATAATCTTTTTCCATGCTGTTGAAGTAACCAATTCCCTTATCTACCATGCCCGAATGGCTACATGCATAAAGCACAACAATGAAGGTAATACCATCAGGAACCAGACCGGCCTCACACATCCCATCAAAAATGCGAAGGGCATTCTCACCACAACCATGCATTCCGTATCCTGTCATCAATGATGTCCATGAAATGGAGTTCCTCTCAGGCATCCTATCAAACACAGTTTGAGCCGCATCAATGTCAGCACATTTGGAATACATGTCTATCAAGCAGTTGGCTACAAACAGCATTGCTGCCTCATATCTATTGCGGATCACATAGGCATGGATCTGCTTTCCAAAGCACAAGGATGCCAGACGAGCACAAGCCATTAAAGCACAAGAGATGGTGAAAGCATTCGGCTTGGGATTACCATCTTGCAGCATTTGAGAGAAGAGCTCCAAAGCATCGTTGGCATCGCCATGCTGAGCATAGCCACCGATCAGGACTGTCCACGTCACCACATTTCGCTCAGCCAGGGGCACCGTATCAAACATGGCACGCGAAGCACTTGCACACCCGCATTTGGAATACATGTCAATGAGGCCATTCTTCACCATAAGATCATCGCCATTGTCATTGTCATTCCAATTCAGAAGGCGTCGGAGGACGTAGCCATGGGTCTCCTTTCCTTGAAGCAAAGCTCCCACTGCAGCACAGGCAGATAGGACGGAGATAATGGTGACTGCATTAGGCTCTGACCCTGAAAGCTGCATCTGCCGGAACACATCGAGAGCCTCAAGTCCAAGGCCCCTCTGGGCATACCCAGCAATGACCGCACTCCATGTCACCACGTTCAGCCTAATATTCTCTCCACGCATCTTTTCAAACAGATGCAAGGCATCACTAAAGTAGCCACTTTGAACATACCCAGTGATCATAGCATTCCATGACACAACATCCTTGCACTCCATGCATTCAAACACTCGGTGGGCTTCATCCATCATCCTGCATTTGGCATACATATCAATAATTCCATTGCCCACGAACAAATCCGAGAAAAGACCACATCGAACAGCGAATCCATGCACTTGTTTGCCCTGAAGTGACACCCCGAGGGAAGCGCAAGCCGGAAGGACATTGACAAGGCTCACTGCGTCGGGCTGCAGACTGCGATCACTTACCGTCATCCCAGCAAACATATCCAACGCGCGGTAAGGCTCGTCACTCTGAACATAAGCGGCCACGATCGAATTCCAAGACACAACATCACCAATCCCTCTCTGAAGAATCTCATCAAACACCTGCCGTGCATGCTCAATTACACCGCAACGGGCATACATGGCGACCAGTGCATTGCAGACGAAGACATTGGATTCAAACCCATTGCCGCAAACAACCGCATGGACCGCGGACCCTCGGAGGAACGAGGGCAACTCGCCGCAAGCCTTGAGAACGAAAGGGAAGGTGAAATGGTCAGGCCGCGTTCCAAGGGTGACCATGCGGCGGAAGACTGAGAGAGCAGCGTTGAGATTGGAATGGCGGACGTGGTAACGTATTAAGGTGTTCCACCAGAAGACGGCGGTAGGGGAGTGGCGCTCGAGGGCGGCGAGGGCATCGGAGGGAGAATCGAAGCCGAGGTAGGTGGCAACGATACGGGTGGAGAGGTGGGAGTGAAGGAGGCCCTTGGAGAGGATCTGTTGGTGGAGGAGTCTGGCATCGGAGAGGGATTTGCAGTCCTGCAAGAGAGTGGCGAAGGAAGGCGAGAAGGTGGATAAGTGTCTGGTGTGGGCTTGTGCAAGTGGCCTTGAGCAATAGAAGAGAACCATTATATCTTCCCATTGCCGCAATTCATCAAACGCCTAGATGGAAAGGGACTTGTGCAAGGCAGAATAGACGCCGAAGAGAGTCCACTTGACAGGAAGCGCGACAACCATTTGAGTTGTACATACTTGTCTCGATCTGGTACGCGTGGCGCCATCAGATCGCAGGCCTCGCAGCTCGCGGCTACCGAGCCCTGGCTACTGACCGGCTACACACGGACGCCCCCACCCCTTCTCCAGACGCCTACTCCGTACACCACATTGTAGGCGATCTCATAGGTCATACTGTCATAGAACTCATCGACGCCCTCGAACTAGATCAGGTGCGTGGGCGCTACTTACTCATTTCATCTCTATCTCATATCATCATAGCCATTGAGAGAATCTATTGATCAGATGATTGATTGTAATTATTTGTAGGTGGGGCATGACTGTGGTGCCTACGTGGGGTGGCATCATTGCCAGTTTAGAGGGGGATATAGTGAAGGCGCTGGTTGCATTGAGCAATAGGTTTATACCACGCGACCCTGCTATGAAACCTGTCTCTGCTGTAAAGTAATTTTTTTATCCTGGATGGTTGTGGGCAAGTCAATTTGACCTATCAAATTCTGGACATGATCTCCCCCTCTTCGTTGGTGGCTCCCTAGCTGGACCTGCTAAGAACCAAAAGAATATGAGAGTTTGATCGGTTCCCATCAAAAACCCTCTGAAGATCAAGTTAGCAAAGAATGTAATCTGCTCTCTTTTCCTCAGTTTTTCTTTTATCTTTTGTTTAGTCTGAGAAAGATCATACATCTCCCTTCCATCCTGTTGTCTCTTATTTCCCTTGTCCGGACTCTTCCTCTCCCCCTTGGGCACACGTTCTTCCTTCATTTCTCCCATCTGTCATGAATCAGCTTTCTTCTTTTGGCTGGGTCGATCTCAGGCTGGCAGCATTTCGGGGTCTGACAGGTTGGGTCGAGTTGGCAGGTTGGCAGTTCGGATTAGTCTCCACCCAAACCTAGCCCAAAAATTAATTTTGAAATCATCTCCCCCCCCCCCCCCCCCCCAATTGCCCCCCAAGCCCTCTTTCTTCTTTCTTCGTTTTTCGAGGAGAGTGGCTTTCCCAGGCTGTCCATCTGTCGCAAACGCGATTTTCAAAACCCCCAGTTGATCTTCTTTCCTTCATTGTTCTTCTTCTTTCTGAATCGTCGCTTCCCTTGCTTCCGAACCATCACTGCCTCTGTCTCTGAATTGTCACCTCTTCCCTTTAAATCCTTCTTCGAAAGTTCTGGTCTTCATTCTTCCATCTCTCAACTCTTCTCCTTCCCTTTCGTCTACTGTAAGTTCCATTCCCCCCCCCCCCCCACTTCTACCTATATATTTGCAAAATGGGTAATCTAAAGGGGTTAATCAACACTCCGGAGGGACTGGCTGAGTTTAGAAGCAAATACAACATCCCTCCGGACGTTCACATACGTGCGCCGCTTCCCAGGGAATCCTTGGATAGGGGATCCCGGAAGGAGATCCCCTTTCCCACTATTGTCATTGTGGAGGGCGGCATCCGACTCCCCTTGGATCCATTGCTCATTCTCTTTCTTTCTATCACAAACCTCTTTCCCCCTCCAATGCGCTCCCAATGTATTCTGAATTGTCATGGGAGTCGCTGCATTGAATAGACTATTGGGGACAAACCTTGGTGTATTTGATATTTTGTCTTACTACTACCTCATCCCCATGAACTACCAAAAATCAGTCTATTATCTGAAGTCTAGAGATTTGAATAGGCTTCTCGTCCATTATCTCTCAGACTCGAACAAGCCTAACAAAGGAGATTTCATAATTGTGAGTGGAAATTGGGAGGCGTCGACCACCTGGGACTTGGGAGGGGCTTAGGCGAAGTGTTCTTCGTGTCCCAGGCTCCCCAGGTTGGCCTCCCTTCTATCTCATATCCCATCTTTTTGGTCTTACACATATTTTTATCTGCTTTTCTGCTCATTCTTTTTTTTTTTTTAGATCCTAAGATCAACCAAATCCCTAAATCTCTTCTCCGAGCTGAAGAAGGCTCTAGCATACCGATGACCTCCCGAGCTCAAGGGTTGGGGTCGCGCTGCCCATATCTTGCTTCTATACGAGCGATCTTACAACAGTTTCCTGACCATTCCTGCTTGGCATGAGTCTTACGAGTCGAATCGTCGCCCGTCGCGGAGGAAAGTTTATGCCGTGAAAACTCCCCGACCACTGAAACGAAGTAGCACCATCAGCGCCCAGTTTTCTGCCTCTCCACGGTCTTCTGATCCATCTCCAGTTGCCGAGCAGTCTGCCCCAATTCAAAGTGCACTCCTCGCACCAGGAGGTCATGGAAGGAGTGGGTCACTTCATCACCGAGGAAAGGCCTGATGAAATCACTGCTTACATTTACGAATTCATTCAAAAGCACTGATCATTTCTACTAGTAGCTTACTGCTTTTCAAAATAAAGAGACTGTTACTTATTTTCATGTTACAAGCTACCTAGACTAGCTTACTGCTTTTCAAAATAAAAGGACGGTTAACTTATTTTCATGTTACAAGCTATGAAGACTTTGACAGGCATATTTACATTGCATGTTCATTAATGAAATGCCATGAGATTACCGTCGCCTGTGGTTGTTCACAACTTCTTATAAAATGGTCTATTGTCTATACAAGCTACTGTACCATTGTAATCTCGCGTTTCACTTTCTTATAAGCCAAATGAAAATATGAAACCATTGTTCCGTCAAAAGAGGTGTCATAAAAACTTGCCCAGCGGCCCAAAATTGAATTGATCAGACCAGGCTATTCCATTGGTGTCTACAAATTGATTGTTTTAAATCAGTGGTAGAAGTCCATTGAACTCAACAGTTGGGTGTTTTTGGGCTATAAAATAGTCCAATGATCTATGTTCTTGGGCAATAGAACAGACCATCGATCCGGACAGCTAAATGTGCCTGGCCATATGCAACCATGTGGGATGCATAATGTGGGAAGAGTGTGCCCTCTGTCTGAGCTGCAACCATTGGGGGATCATGCTGCAGGTCCTCACAACATCGTCTACCACAGACATTCTACAGATTTTTGCTTTGATAGATCCCAATTAGCTGTTGGGAAGAAGATTCTCCTAATGAAATCCATATAAAAGATCCTTCCGTAACTCATGTGAAGCATTATTCCTGCACACGAAGGATGATAAAAATGGCCATATGGCCTTATGAGCCATTTAAGAGATCTTTGAAGTATGAACTGCCCTTGTTTACATTTTTGTGACTCTTATTCAGTAAACAGCAGGTCCCCCACCAATATCTTAAAGAATACATGTTGATGTGGGGGTCCAAACAATGGCATAAGCAGATTATTTCATCTGCTGAAAATGACATCATCTCATATGTAGCAAGAGCAGCTCTGGTTTTTCGATCAATAGCTTCCATTCGTTGCAAAATCTAGCAACTGTAGCCCCATCCACAACTCTATGATCAGCACCGATAGCAACCTGAGAAGTAAAAAAGGGTGCCAAAATAAGATAACAAATGTGTTTGACACGGTTACCAAAGTTATTCAACAATGTCCAGAAGGAAAGGTTCAGTTTTGATCTTATAAAAATATGCAGATTGCTTGTCATGTACAATCACTTCAGCATTAAAAGGAAAAATAAAAATGGTTAAAACATGTGGCCATTATCACAGGAATGCCCTGGCCTCTCTTCGTTCCTTAATAAAGATACCTGTGTTGTTTACAGACCCAGAAAAAAAAAAAAAGAAAAAGAAAAAAAAAGCTATGCCTTAAAAGACTCAAGGGACCCTCTCTTTTGTTTCCTCCATTTTCAGTTTTATAACAGCTGTCACCTCTCTATAAAGTAAATATCCCTATTGTAAGGTATGACTGCTTTTAGAACCCTACACCAACTTTGTAGTAGAGGTTGAGTTTGCTAGTGTACTAGACCACAGAATTCTGTCCTCACCTGGGATATCACTGGTGGAATTTGGCGAATGGGACCCACCTATGTTCAAGTTTTAAACTGAAAATGCCCATCATTTTCAACAATAAACAATGTCGGTACCAACTGGCAATCCAATTGAGTGTTGTTACTTGTGTCTAACCACACATTAATCCTTTTATAGCGCAGTTCCTAAAAGGTTTCATGTGAATATATTGCATGCATATGCAATATATTGCTAAGTAGGTTGTTGGCCTACCAAGGGGAAAGGATAGGCCGAAGAGGACGTGGATGGAGGAAGTAAAAATAGACATAAAGAAGTACAACTTATCTGAGAATTTAGCTCGGGATACATCGGAATGGAGAAATAGAATTGATGTAGCCGACCCCAACATAGTTAAGACTTGGAACAAGGCTTTGATGATGATGATGACGACGATGACGACTTAATGGACATTAACTCGTATGCACATGTGCGTGCAACTTAACACATACATAGTTCTACAAATGTGAGTATGTATCTAGGAGCATGCAGGAAGCTTCATATAAAAAGATAAAGGACTTACATTGGTGATGGAAGCAGGATATATATTTCCATCATCTGCAAACCGTGGAAGCTTCTGAATTCGCCCAATTGCAATGATGGCAACTTCAGGTAAGTTGAGAAGTGGAGAACCAAACTTCCCACCAATTGCTCCAATGTTACTCAAAGTTATTGTTCCACCAGAAATATCCTCGGAGCTTAGCTTGTTACTCAATGCCAATTGTTGTAACCGTGATAATTCCTTCGTGATCTTAAAAAAGAGATTAGCATGATTTAGTAATGTGCACTCCTACACAACCAAACCTACATGAAATAACTGCTCAATTAAGGTCTTCAAAATAAATAAGTTTTTCCAAAGGATCTGTGTGTGTGTGTCTATCTATCTATCGATATATATATATATATATAGGGGTCAGCTCTCCTAAGCTGAAGCTTAAGATAAGGTAAGCTGAAGTAAGCTCAATAACGTAGTGGGGCCCACTTGGGGACCCATATGGGGATGGGGGTGGGGGGGATTTCAAGGACTCCCTGGGACCCTCCTTCCTACAAAAAATCAGCCCAAATTGTGGTTTCTATCATCTCCATCTGGGCATCCAAAAAGTTTAATGGTCAACGGTCTATTCGGATTGGTACATAGTCGATCCAACGGTCTAGTAAATTCGGATTGACCAAAAGTTGGTGAGCTTGTGCAATTTAACGGGGTCGTATATTTGGTCCATTTGGATGGATCAAGGATGGGCCCTAGAAGCGTTAGCTACGGAATCATATTATAAGCTTAAGCTTAGGAGAGCCTTGCTCATATATATATATATATATATAGTCTTAGCCATCCATTACGTCTAATCCTTTCCATTATATAGTCTTAGCCATCCATTATATAAAAGTGAAACAGAATAGCTCCCAACAACTAGTAAGACCCCATTGTAAAAGGGTGGTTTCATTCAAAAACTTCTAAAAGAGATAAGACTTCAGTGGCCCACTGACTGCATCAGAAAATCTAGCACATGAGATGGGATGTCAAAGCTAACCTCCAATATGGAAAGTGACTGAACCTTCTTTATGTTTGGTACAACTAAACCATAAGACGTTGCCATGGCAACTCCAACATTGTGAGATCCTGTGCCAATTAAATAGATCATGGGTTATGATTAAATTCCAGAAGAAAACACCCAAGGAAACAAAGGAAAGAAAACAGAAAAAAAAAGCCATATTGTATGGATAATCATACAAAACTCTTCGAGTGGAAATTGGGATAACATTAACAACCATTTTATTATAAGCTAATTCACAGAAATGATTAAACAATATTGAAAACTACATCTGCCATAGCATTGTTAATAGGTTGTCAACGAACTAGGGTTATGTTGCTTTGGGCTGAAATTTTGAAATAGCCAGATCATTCTTGCTTGTATATTTATGTTATAATAAGCTAAATATGTTAGTTAGTGAGTATTTTACTCATAATATATACTATTAAATGTTTAGTTACATGTTTACCTTCCTCCAACTCTGAATCCTTTCTGGTGGTACATGTCAGGTCCTCAGTCACACCACAAGTATATTTTGCTAAAAAGGGATTCCATACATGCAGGGCTCATGAATCCAGAGAGAGAGAGAGAGAGTCAAATCATGTGAAGGGTGGATTTTCAATTTATCAAACTCTTCTAATCATGTAAAAGGTGGACCCCACATCATATGCAAGGATACAGCTATAACTTAGCATGTTGGTGGTCGTGATGGCCTTTTATAGATGTCGGAGTCAAAAGAAATAGACCATGTGTTGATCCAGAGAATGTTGTTGCTGCAGAAGAGGACAACAGATGCACGGCCAAGGTGAAACGGGTTGTTGGGGTCGGAGGGACGTTACAGGCAGCGATGGGCGGTCTTAGTAGTGGTGGATACAAGATGGAAACCGGGAGGAGGGGATGGAGAAGAAAAAAAAATGTGAAGAAGCGGGAAAGGCAGGACAATGGTCAGCTCGATCGTAGGATCACTACCGGCCATTGCTCTGAAACCATAAACCAAACCAAACCAAACCAAGCCTTTTCCCACTAGGTGGGGTCGGCTATATGGATTTGACGACGCCAATCAAATCTGTTTAGGGCCATGTCCTCCGTTAGATCCATGTAGGCATGCTCTGAAACCATAAAGAAATTAAAAAAAAAAAAAAAGAAATTCAAGTTTTATAGAGAATCTTATCCCTCAACATGAGATCTAAGGTATTATCAAGTATATGGGCCTCAACATTCGAATAATATAGATGTCTAGACATCACTTTTGCATGGGCCTCTACATTTTACAAGGCCATAATATACATGTGTAGACATCATAGGTAATCCCACATGTGATAACACCTAGAAAGAGATTACTGCTTAACAGGTTAGTGAGGTCGGTTCAGGTTGATCTGTGCCAGAGCAGGTTAGAACCTATGATGCACGGATACTTCAAAATGGGCAACGTATCGTGTCGTATCGTATCCGTTACTTCACTTTTTATGTGTAAAATCTGTGTCCTTGCCGTGTCTATGGTGTATCCTAGCCGTATCCATGTCGTATCTGGGCATCATAGGTTAGAACTCAACCCCAGAACCCCCCTATATCAACCTGACCAATTTAGAGCTGAACTAGCTGACCCAGACATTTGTCATCCTAATGCATGATGGTCAGATTAGAGTAAATTGCTGAAAAGTGCCAATACACCAGGGTAGTAAGTGGGCTTCAGTTTGTTCTCCATAAGGGCATACCATTGTCTGAAATAAGAAAATAAATGAATTTCCTAAAAGCTCAAACATGAATATTATACCTTCAGATATAATAGCAAAGCAATATATGGCAAGTTGCATAGTCCCAAGGATCAAGAGGAGCACTCATTACTCAAATAATCACTTCAATGCCAATAGAACACAAGAATAATACAACAATCCTACACCCATCCATGGCTGTATGTGATAAATAAAGAACCCTTGCCACGAGGAGGAAAAAAAAAATTTTGAGTTGAAATTAATTGAGGCATGTTGACTGCATACCCTTAAGGATGAGCTCATTTGACTCCTCAATGAAGGAACTATTTAATAAAGGATATTTGCATAGAGCCACTGAAAGAGACTTTATCAGGAAGGGAAGATATGTGTGTTTCACAGCTGGGTCTGTATTCTCATTTTGGAAAGTAGCTTTAAGTTCCACAAGAGCATCACAGTCTATCTCCTCTATATAATGAAAATGTGGAACTTTTGCGGCCATGGTCATTGACTTCACCATTGATCGCTGAAATCCCCTGAAAAAAGCAGGACAGTATTAACTTACTGATGTAATGTAGGACCTGTCTGGACTAAAGTCCAATGAATCCAGATCAAACTGACTCAGTCCAAGACCCAATTACAATATTCAGCAGAACGGGTGAGAATCCAGCAGCTGATAGCACATCCAGAAAGTAAATAGCATTTCAACAATCAGAACCAACTCAGCTATCGTGTTCACGAAGAAACCAGATATAGCATAGTAAATTTGCCAAATAATAGACTAATGGACAACTCATGCAGAAGGTCAACAAAAGAGAAGAAAAGGACATCCTCAAATCTCAAAAACTACGCTATATTTCTCCCAATCTGAACTGGGAATGAAACATATGATGATTTAGATAAGCAAAACAATGAAAAACCCTTCAACTGATCCTGACCTTGGACCTAATAACAATATTAAATTATCAGTCACTAAGTAAATGAGATAGTGCCAACTAAGAATCCTACTATCAAGCAATAAAACCAACTGAATAAGAGTTTATAAGAATAGGAAAGCATCTTTTTTTCTAGAGAGAGTTTCAACCTCTCCCTTTGCTTGATGTGAAACTAAATAGGTCCCAGGGCATTCATGCAGGGCCACCAGACTTTGCTCATTTGCGTCACTCACAGTCTGAAGTTCGTTTGCATGATTAGCTGAATTCCACAATGATTGGATAAGATTATATTGAATACATTGATGACTGACATTGACTACTGCTATGACTAAAATGAACCCCAAAAGCCCATGTTGGCCTATGTACTATATTTTAGGTGTTGCGTGATTATAACATTGAAAATAGCTAGCATGTTTGATCTTCTGGGGGTTCAATGATAGACACTGGCAAGTGCAACCAAAAGAAAGCTACAAAGAATATAATGATTCCCAAGTTCATGAGTAATGCAATGTTACCTTAGTTGGTACGAAGAATATAATGATTCCCAAGTCCATGAGTAAATGCAATATTACCTTAGTTGAACTGTCTTATCTTCATAACATGATCCATCTACAACCATCGGGTGTGATGCTTTCTCCTCTTTTAGGAATGCTAGTTGTTCAGAGCTTGCATCAGATGACTCCTTGTACAACCCTTTCTCAGAAGCATATTTGAGTACATCTTCTTTTAAAACCCTTCCATCTTTACCAGTTCCACAAATGTCATTTATATTTACACCATATTGGTTAGCAAGGCCTCGCACATGAGGCGTAGATAGAACTCCCCCCACACTTTCCTTGTCAAGCATCAAATTTTGCATATCTGATGCTGGCATCTCAGAACTCAGAGACATTGTATCACCCAAAGCATCAGAATTACTTTTCATATTTTGAGTTTCTTCAACAGTTATTTTCAATAGAGTATCACCAACCTGAAATGAGCATTAACAACCAATGATGTAAGAACTAAGATGTCAAATTTAGATGGAGTAGGGCTTTGCAGTGATGATGATGATGATGATGATGATGACGTTCTAAGAGGCAATTATATATAGGATAATTTTCAACAGAAAACCAGTTTCTTATTCATTAAAAAAAATGTAATAACCTATAATTCAGGCCCCCATGATTATGCAAACCTCACATACACCTAACGCCCTGCGTATTATTATTCACTCCGATTTTCTCTCATTGGACTAATACGCACTGTTGAATAACTAAATAAATAATGCACTTTATCTAATGGTTTGAACTTTGAGGCCAAGGCTTTGGATGACTTGATTGTGGGTGGGTTCTTCTTTTGTGGAATGTATTGAGTTGTTAACAATGAAAAAATGGATTTCTATAATTGCCAATAATTAATATACACAAAGTCTTTATTTTTTTTGTTTTTAGAAGGAATTTATAAAGCAATATTGAATGGTGAATATAACGAAATGAAGAATGGAAGTGCATGTATGATTATGAAATCGGGGTTTAATCGAGCTAGGGCCCAAGCTACACACTTATGGGCCGATTTGGGCTTGGACCAGATATGAGGGAGAAGAGAAAAGAGAAGTGTGTGTGTGTGTGTGTGTGTGTTTTTTTTTTTTTTTTTTTTTTTTGGGGGGGGGGGGGGGGTATGCCTCGGCCTGGCTCAACTCGGCCCATGAACAGCCTTGCTTGGATACATGTCAATCATGGGGGTTTGTGGGATGGCAACATCTATCGAATGGTCTTAGGATGTCCCAAAAATCAGCAAAATCAGATATCATAAGATGGGACTTTTGAGGCCCCAAAGATCAATACTAATAACAATTTGGAAAAAAAAAAAATGTTTTCACTTTTCAATCCAACACTGAGTAACCTCTTATAAACGTCGAATCTGGGGGAGTGAGAATTCAAAGGGGGTTGATTGCCGATTCATCGTATGTGCACGCGCATGTGAGGAACAGGTTTCCTCTAAAGAATCCTTATATAAATGATAAATCATATGTCTAGCAAAATTACCCAGGGTAGTCCATCTGCTATCATGCAGTTAGCAACTTGGGCTATGGGAACCACTTGGAAGAACCTATTTTCACTTTTACCCTCTCACAGCCAGTACTGCCCATGAGTTGGAAGTTGGCACTCACTTTTGTGACATTCTAGACTTTTGCCCACCTTTGGACTGATCATGCGAAAGACACAAATCAGACATTTAAAATATCCAACTTTTGTTCTATCATAAGATGGGACTTTTGAGGTCATCAGATCAAGTGTCAGGATGTCCCCCCCACCCACACACACACCAAAAAAAAAAAAGTGTGCATATATATATAGATAGAGAGAGGGTCCTAATTTCTCTCCATTCCAAGCGATATAAACCATTGAATTGATCGTGTGAAATACATGTGATGTGACTAAATAATGAACACATCAACAATTCAACGGCAAGCATATCAATTTGATTGCCGTGAAATTCAGGCTAGTGAATGGGCTGGCATGGGTCAAATCAGAAAATTAGCTCCATCTGCATCACTCAGTTGTCAGTAAGGGATCAATTTAAGTATATAACACAATTTTCACGATGCTACCTTCACAATGTCGCCAGGAACATAGAGAGTCTGAAAAATTGTTCCCTTGTAACGGCTTGTAATCTCAATAGTTGCCTTGTCACTCTGTACTTCACAAATGCGTTCAAATTCTTCAACTTGATCCCCCTAACAGGAAATAAATCATATTGCTATTTAATTAAGCTACAATGTCAAATTAACAAGGTACATTCATAAGGGGCAATTGGTTAACCAGAATGGCAGATATGAACTCTAGATCATAAATAGAGCCAAAGTACTATTCAAGTTATCTGTTTGATGGCTTCCTGCCAACAGATGCCCAGAAGATAACTGCAGAAAATAATACATCAGAAAGTGAAAAGATATTTGTATTACTGAAAGTGAATTAACAGCATGGAAGAGAAGTACATACGAGTAAATAGAAAAGAAGTTCATTTTATCACTTGTCTAATTTCAAATGCAAAAGTTAATTACATGAATGATACTACAGAATTGTTTCAACTTTGAAGAAGAATTAGGTTTGACCGCTGGAGCAACAACATTATATGTTGGCTTAATTGCTGCATGGAGCATGGCTAAATCTGATTAAACTAAAATTGAGCAACCAATGTTTTTTTATGAAACCAACTGAAAATGAGCTCCATTATTGGAGAAGTGTAACCACTAAGATGACAGGTTACAGTTTACAGTTATCCAGGAATAAGAGCACTACAACAGTAATCCTGAGCCGCCCTAACAGTGAGAGTTGATTTTTTTTTTTTTTTAAGAAAAGATATAAGAGAATTAGATGGAGCTTCAGTGTTGAAGCAGTAAGTGTTCTAGCGCCCCACATAGATGGAACAAGTCCACATCTCATCTAGTACAAACTTTGGGCAATTTTATCATAAGAGCCTAGGTGGAGACATAAGCAAACTGATTCTGTGGTCAACCATTTCGTGGCCAAACCATTTGATCAACTCCAAATTATGTATATGTAAACAAAATTTAAAGTTCTTGGTATTGATATTTTTGGAAGTACAAATGATTCAGGTATCTTCAGAATCTAAAGTTGCACACACCTTTCATCACTGAGTGAAATTGAGGTGTTCTTAATATCCTGTTTACTTTCCAGTCTCACTAGTCAGTCATTGACTGGGAACAACCATTACAGTTAGTATTTCAATTTTCAATAGGAAACATAAAGCTAAATATTGGATCGTAGAGAAAAGCCCATGGGTCATTGCTTTGGTGCAATGGTAAGAGTCTCAAGTGCCATGCGTGATAACGTAGGTTCAAGACCTGCGAGCAGCCACTTTGTGCAAAATTGCCAAAGGTTAGGTCTATCTCCAATCTGGACCCTCCTAGGACCCTGCTTCGGCGGGACCGCACTAGGTGATGACCTTAGAGAAAAACCCATGGCACAATGGAAGTTGCTCACTATTGCAACCTTGAGGTTGAGTGGTTCAAGTAACGTTACCAACCGAAAAAAAAAAGCCCCACTGAAGTTAAATATCTATGTTGTCAACCTCTTCTAAGAAGTGAAACCAAATGGTAACAAGATCTCCATAGTGAACTTGGAGGTTCTATTCTAGAGTCTACGTCTATATTTCAGATGACACTAGTGCTACCTAGATAGCCCCTAATCCAGTTATACCGGAGAGCACTAAACATACATAAATAAATCGTCATACCATCAAAGAAAGAGTGGACAAAAGCATAGTTACTGTTCCACAAATTTCATCTTGCCATCAACTGGTGGGAATTCGTAAAGGGCAGAAACAGAGATATCATAATATCTTGGTTCACAAATTGATAATAATCTTTTATTGGTTGATGGATTGACATTCCTTGATCATCTGGCATCAATTAAACGAGTTTGTGAGGAAGATAATTCATTCGCACCTACGGACGAACATACCCAATCATGGATATGCTCAGTGGCTAATCCTATAGTCCTAGAACAATCACTTGGGTAAAACTTAAAATAAAAAATCTCCATGGTGATATGAGATTGATACAGTTGAACAATTCATAGAGGTATTCTTCTTCGTAATGGTTGCTTCAGCTATTCATGGCATTTTGCATTGGTATTGATGCTCTCAGCATAAATGAGAAGCTCCATGAGTGCTTAGCTATTATGTTGATTATTTTTTATAACAATGCTCTCTAAGTGAAATGCAGCTTCTCCTTTCTCCAATGAAAAACACACATTTTAATGGAAATAACTAAAAGCAGTACTGACTTGAACCCCATTTGACATTGAACATGTCGAACCAGCTCAGCAAGAGCAGGGGACTGCAACATAGATTTCATTAGTATAATACAATATTGACATTTATGAAACATAAACGACCGACCAAGAGATTCAAAGAAATAAGGTATAACATTTTTCAAAACAACCATTACCCATCAATGTGCTGTAAATCTATTTCCATTTTCCAAAACTCACCTCACGCCAACACCAATGTTGCACATCAATTAATATACTCAAAGAGAAACAGGCATAACATGGGAAAAACAAATATTACTCTGCTCACCTCTTGCACAAACCATTGAAGAAGCTCACACTCAGCAATACCTTCACCAGTTTGTGCCAGTGGTACTTCTACAATTGCTCCTGTTGGAGGATCAACCCGAGCTTGGCTTGAAACACACCTCGCGCTAATATAGTTGCTCTTTAATCATATAACACAACAGAAAGAAAGAACACAAAAATCAGTACACATTATCAGTATTCTCTTGGGGGGTTTCTGACTTGCAATTCAATTATCATGCCTAGTAAAAACAGGACAAATCCCACAACCCAAGTGTGGTGAAGGGAACTTGTCACCAGGTGGGTCCTGCCTAGGGTAACAAAAACATCATAAATTGGGCAACCTCACCCCCTCTGATTTGTGGGACTTTTGCATTCACTCCTGCTTGCCACTCACCAATATTTATTCTTTCATACCCATCTCTTTGTAGGATTGTTTGATGAGTAAGATAATTTCTACTTCTACCAACCTAGTTTTGATCAGTGATACTGATATTTCTACCAAACCACTTCAATGTGGGGGTCCACCAGAAGAAAAATTAGGGTCAAAGAAAATCACTTCAACTGCAATAGATTAAGTGGCAAAATAGATGATTGGAGATTTCTGTCCATTTCAATTCAAGTATCGCAATCAAAACAGCTTTTTGCATCCAAACGTGCCTAAAACCGATCGATTTGGAGGATTCGATATCAAGAAAAGGTGGAGAAGCTCACATCCTTACGGAGATCCAAGGAAGCATCAAAGAAGGATTGGAATCGAGAAGAAGGAGATGAAGAAAACCCAAGAACTGGACTTCGCTGGTGGCGAGAAGGCGCGCGTGTCGCGGCGGGTCCAGAGACGCACGAGCGAATCGTCCGTTGCAGAGAGTTCCATGGATTCTTCTTTGAGATGCGTCTGCAAATGATCATGGCGACGGTCGCGTGCGATACCGATACGAGAACCGAAACGGAGAAATCCGAAATTTCAAAGATACGAAGAAGAGCACTGAAGCTGAGCAGGAAATGGCGTGGACTGAGAAGTGAAGGTATGGGGCCAGTTTTGAATGAAACGAGATTCGGTTGGAATTATATTTGGTAAACGCAGGGAAGAGAAGAACTGGGGAGAGTAATAGAAACAGACACAGAAAATTAGGTGGGGTCGACGTGGCAGTATTATCTCTAGGAGCATGCAACATGAAATCCATACGTGGCAGTATTAAGTAGAAGGGAGCATGTGTGTGTGTGTTTTTTTTTTTTTTTTTTTTTTTTTAAAGGGAGCATGTGTATTATGACTATTGTCCTTCAACCCTTGAGATGGTTACCTTGTATCTTTCACCTCTCACTTTATATTTTACCTCTCAATGTATCTATTCAAACAATCTTAAATAATGAAGAAAAACCTTTTTTTATCTAGTAAGAATAATTTATGTTATTAAAAATTAATATTTTATCATTTAATATATACAGAAATGTTGAAGATGTTTTTCTCTTACCAAGTTGTATCAATTCAAATTCAAAAATATAATGAATAATTACTAAATGATGAATAGAGATTTCCTTATTTCTTTAGATGGTGGGGAGGAGTCCCCACAAACTCACACATGTATGGTTATGAGCTATGGTAGGAAACAAAAATAAATCCCTACACCTCTAATCACAAGTATTACATGGGCATTTTTTCTATAAATAATCACTATCAAAAGCACTTCATATTCATCTTTGAGATCACCAAATAGGCAAGTCTATTTGTGTAGCATATTCTTCTTATCTCATACAATTCTATGGTTTAATTTGTCTGACGTGGACGTTGCAAACCACAGTTAATTGGGACACTTGTTTCAAACTATTTACACTAAATCAAAATTGTTTGTCTGACTTAATAATGAGTTTGTAGTGCAGTTATGCTAACAAATGGATCGAGATTTCCTTTCATTTAAAACTTTTCAAACCCTTTTAAACAGTGTGAGAGGTATTAATAAAGAATGAGATGAAAGAAGAAAAGAAATAGAACCCACCTAATATTCCATGTCCATCCTATTTAGCATACTCAGTTAAGCAGGAATATCCCCGCCCAGCATAGTCAAAATACTCAATTAGGCGAGTGTTTTAATTTTGATGAGTGGGGATATCCTTGCCCACTCTTGAACGGTTGAATGGGGATATCCCCGCTCACCGAAAAAGTGAAAAAAAAAAAAGGGACAAAAAAGTGGTAGCCCCTTTCATGTATAAATCAGCGGGGATATCGCTGCTCAACAAAAATGCGGAAAAAAGGATAAAAAGGTGGACCTATATGCTTTATATTAATATTTGAAGGTTGGTCTTCAACGAGTTTAAAGGGATTTTTCAGTAAAATCATCATTTAACTATAGCTAAATTAATTTGTGCTCCTACCATTAAGTTCATCATGTTGGAACCTATTTGACTACAAGCATGTCAAATGTTGTCCCCTCAAAGTGGAAAGAAAAAAAAATGGCTAAGTAGCATTCCAAAAAGTGGACATCATAGAATTCTACATGTCAAGACTATCATTTGAAGTTCTAGTTTATAGAAATCTTCTCACTCAAACAAGTCATTTGGAATTCCAAGGAGATAGCAACTGTAGAGTTGTCACAAATTTTAGATGAAAAAGAATGCCCGTTGGGAATGCTTGGAACCAAACAAGCCGATACTTTTACTAGAATTTCTAACAAGAGTTTATTATATTCGGAGTTCATGGACATGATATGATGGCTTATCCTCTAGCATTTGTAAATGTCATATTCCTGTATCAAAATTCCAAAATTTCAACTACCTTAGAAATCTCAAATGTTATTTTGAGATTCTTGAAATCCCAACATATTTGCTTTTTGTTGGAGTTTATGGATGCTCCACCCAAGATGAGGATTTTTCAACATGTGGAATTCTTGAATCCTCATCTTGGGTGAAGTATCCTAAGATTCTCCAAAAGTTATCCCCCACCCGCACCCCCTGCAACCCCATGTTGGATTCTTGAATCCTCCTCTATACTTGCACATCTAGAAATTACAGCAAAAAGTAAACAAGTTGAAATTTCAAGAATTCCAAAGTTCATTTGAGGCTTTTTTCGTGGGTGAAAATTTAGAGTTCTTGTAAGGAAACATGATATTTGTGAATGCCAGAGGATAAGCCATCACATCATGTCCATGAATTCCCAACATACCAAATTCTTGTCAGAAATTTTTGAAAAAGAACGGGCCCTAATAGAGTTCCTAACGGAAATTCATAATGCTGGGAATTTTTGACATGCTACACTGTCCCCTTGAAATTGTTGAATGCAGTTTTTTTTAACAGAATTCGTGAATTCAACCATCTGAAAAATCCCAAATGACCTTTTGGATTTTGACCTCCTTTGGCATTTGCAAATTGTTCAATGAAAAGGAGGATTTAAGAATCCCACCTAGGGGACAACTTTCGAAGAATTTACAAATTCTCCAAATAGAGATTCTATGAATTCTACTAAATAAACAGGCACTTAATGAGCTTACCTACACACTTAAGTAGGGCCCACCTTTGCTTGCTCCTTGACATTCATACCATACTCTCACTATTACTTTATCAACCTAACCTTACTCAAATTATCGTGGTCTAACCTTACTCAAAGTATAGTGGGCATTATTTCTATCAAAATAAATAATTAAGTATAGTAGCTTTAATCAACTGGTTGGCATTGACTAGTAGACGACAAGGGGTTGCAAAGTTGGTTGGCGACCCAACATGTCACCCGAATGCCCAAGGATCAATCCGTGGCTATGCCACTCTTCCCACCAATGTGGGCTATCCTTCTCACGTATATGGGCTTTTCTTCCCTCGCGTGTGGGCTATCATTTCCACTTTGTTAGCTTCCTCTTCCCGTAGGTATGGACTGTCCTTCCCATGGTGTGGGCTTCCTTTTTCCACTTGTGTGGGCTCTCTTGGGTCTCAACCCCTAGGTTGGGGTATCAAAACTATAGTCGCATTTATCATTCTATTGAGCAATAAAACAAATTCAATCCACTTCTAAATTGCTTATCTTGTTAATTGCATGTCTACTAAATCTCTTGCATATGTGTAGCACACAAGGGTGCTTATGGCTTGGGACAGCCCAATCCAAGCTCAAATTCTGCTATATTGGGCTTTATTTCCAACCCCATGGGGTATGAGCGGGCCTTTTTTGTCCGAGGTCAAACCTAGGTGAGTAATGCTTAAAAGCTTGGCCCAATCCATCTGAACAACCCAATCCATCTGAACCTAACTGATAAGTCTTTAAAAATGTATAATCTCATCATCATTCTAGAGTAACTAAGGACTTAATCATCAAATCATACACCATTTTAGTAAAAAGGAATCATGATTTTATGTGTGTGGGCATCAAAGTTTGAATTCGAGTCAAAATTCAAAGAAAAATCACATTTTCACATAAAATCATAAATCTCTCTATTTCTCAGCATTGGAAGTCACAATTTTCTCATAACTTTTTATTGACACATAAAATGATAAACTTTCTTTGCATCATTGATTTAATTATATAAGAGTAGATAAATTAGGGTCATTTTATGCATCTATTTAGTGTGAATTGGGCCCGCATCTTGCATCATTCCTTTCTTATATGAATAAATTATTCTTTGATCATTGATTTTATTTTTGTAGGAAACTTAAATTCTTGGGGCCCGCAAGAAAAGGAGAATTGAAGAAAGACCCACCTTGGGGACCCACCTTCCTTGGGCGTGGATTCCAAGGTAGGGGCGGCCAAAGGGGTCCCACCAAGTGTTGCGAAAAAATTCAGAAATCTTCCTTATTTCTTGAAGAGTTTGAAAATTCAAAACAATTAGAAATCAAGAATGGGGAGATTTGAAGAAGTCTTGTTGGCAAAGGAAGGAAAGAAACAAAAATATTTGCAAAAGAGAGGTGGACGTCCATTTCCAAGATACATTGAAGATATCTTCATGATTCTACCTTCAAAATTTGAATCAAGGAAAGAAAGAAAAGAAGAATAAATAATGAAGAAGCATGGACGTCCAACACCTTGCATTCCAAGTCACTGCATGCCCAAGTGTGGGCCACCCTTATTCCATTTTGTGAAAACTCTTTAATCTTTTCAACAGAGAAAGTGGGCCCATCTAAAGAGATTTTTCCATCCATGAAGAGTTCTAAAAAAATAGGATATTTTGCTAGCAAACCAATCCAAGTTGCAAGATAAATCATAAAAGTCCAAGCTTCCTTAATCTTTCTACAAGTTGGATCTTGATGATGCCAAAATGAGATTCGGACAACACCGGTCGAGTAATGGATAATTAATGCAATAATAAAGAAGAGAGAGATTATAGTGGTTCGGTCAATCTGACCTGCGTCCACTTTAGAAACGTAATTTTGTATTGAGAGTCTCCAAGGATTACAATGAAAGAGGTTGTGTAGAAGATAGATTTTTCTCCCCCCTCAAGTGACGATATGGCCTTTATTTATAACCCTCCCCTAACAGATGGGGAGGACCTTCCGCCATCGCTCACAAGGAGCCTCGAACTGCCCCCGATAGACGAGGCAGTTAATATCCTCAGTTGGACTCGGAGAGAGCAGGTTGAGGATGAGCGACGTGTTAACTTTGACGTGGCCAAAATATGTGGATCTAGACCCGGACCTGAACGGATCAATCGGGCCTCCACTGATTTGGACCTTGGCTCATTGGGTTACTCTGACCTGACTCATCCTCATGGGTTAGGTCATTTGGGCCTGACTCATCATTTGCCCCTCAATGCCCCATGCCCAAATAATTTTTTGAAATGGGGGCATTGGTAGATTCAGGTCTCTTCTCCCTCCAAAATTTTTTTCTCTTTTCTGGTTTTAATTCTGTCAGTTTCTGTAGATATGTATCTGGGAGAGTCCTCAGGGATTGGACTACTCTTTTTTGAAAACCCAGGCTATAAAATCTACCCCTTGCTCCTACTCAAGCCCTAGAGCATAACTTTTCCCAAAGAGAAAGAAAATAGCCTCTGCAATGGAGTACTCTAAAGAAGAAAGGCCATTGGGAGAGAAGAAGACGGCAACAACGGGCGGCGGCAGCGAAGGCGATGGCGCAAGTGGCTCCGGCCCGGGCACCCGCCAGGTGGCGGGCGGCGGTCCGTACGTGGTCGCCCGCCCGGCAGCAGGCGAGGACGCTGTCGCGGGCGCCCGCTAGGCTGCGGGCGGCGACGGCGGCGGCGGCGGCCTGGGAGTGAGCGCCCGCCCGGCAAAGGGCGAGGGTGGATCGGGCCCCCGCTCTGCTGCGGGCGGCGGCTACTTGGGCGAGGGTGGATCTGGCCTCGGCGCCCGCCAGGGTGCGGGCGACGGCGGCAGCGGCCTGGGCGCCCTCCTCGGCTGCGGGCGGTGGCGGCTTGGGCGCCTGCCAGGGTGAAGGTGAAGGCGGCAGCGGCGTGGGCGCCCGCCAGGCTGTGGGCGGCGGTGGCCTGGGCGCCCGCCAGGGTGCGGGCGACGGCGGCCTGGGCCCCCGCCAGGCTGCGGGCGACAGCGGAGGCGGCCTGGGCGCCCGCGAGGCTGTGGGAGAGGGGCGATCTACCAAATCGAGCGAGAAGTCAGCAGCGGCAGCATCACGTGTCGCCCAGGGCACAGCGGGCTCCTCGGGTGTCACTACACGCGCGAGTGCGGCTGCAGCTAGTGTTGGCGCGACTCGCAAAAAGTATCAGGCAAAAGTTGTGGTGGACGACGGGGCATCCAAGGTGAGTACACTTTTCAGTGCACTCAACACTGATGATGATATTTTCAAGATCACAGTCTCTTATCGCATTCCTCCCACTGTTCTGTGTCGGCGGGCTGAAACTGACGAGCCGGCTTGTGATGGCTCCTCTGGTGACATCGTCATCTATGAGGAGATGCTTAAAGCAGGACTGAGATTTCCTATGTCCTCCTCCCTCTGCCGCATTCTCCATTATTTTTCATTGACCCCGGGGCGGTAAGCCCCCAATGGCTGGAGAGTCCTGCTTGGCTCTCTTGAACTGTGGAGGAGGGTACATCGCGAGGATGCTTCTCCTGCGGAGTTCCATGCCGCCTACAGCTTGATTGAATCCCCGGTTCCCAATAGGGGATGGTACTATCTTGCCCCTAGGGGAGGCAAGCTACTTACGGGATTGCGCTCCAATTGCCACAGTTGGAAATCTCGTTTCTTCTTCGCTGGTGGTGAGTGGGCCTCTAAGGCAGACCGGGCTTTGGTGCCCACCCGATGGGCTGCTGCTAAAAAATTAGGTACACCCTTTGATGACTATCCTCTTTATTTAATTTTTTTTATGTATCTGTATGTGCTCACTGCTCTTGTGCAAATGCTCCAGTGCTCTCCGCTGATCAGGAGCGGAAATTGCAGGCGGTGAGGGTTCATCCTAACAAAGATTTAGGAACCCTCCTTCCCAAAGAGAGTGGGACTGGTGGACCCCCTCCGAGATCTTCCTCTAAAAGAAAAGGTACATTATTGTTGTTCGATCCATAATTTTTCCATTTACATGATACTCCTATCCAAGTAACACTTTGCCTTTATAGGGACAGACAGAACGGTAGAGTTGAACAGAACAGTGATTGGGGCTCGCCTCTCTGGTAGGGATACCTCTCCTGCTAAGGCGGCGAGGATGGATAACACCTCTCCAGGGACCTCTCTACCCGCGACTTTGGAGGTGAGCTCTCCTCTATCCACCTTTGCTACGGGGCCTCGGGCATGTGGGGTGGCCTCGAGGCAGTTATAAACAAGTTTGTGGAAGGTCTGGCTCAGGTAAAGGTTTATTGCTCCTCTTTCTCCAGATTTTTGTTTCATATATATATATGCACTATCTCATTTCATTTGTTCTTCTTTTTCAGGCCTCTACCGCATCCATCTGTTTGATGTCAAGGGCCCAATCTCAGAGTCAACTGAAACAAGATAATGAGACTATGAAAAAGGAGCTCTCTGCTTCTCAAGGAAGGATTACTGCCCTTGAAACTGCAAGAAAGGCCTCCGATGTTGATCTTACGGCAGCCCGCGAGAGGGCGACCAAGCTTGAGACTGAGCTTTCGGCAGCCCAAGAGAGGGCAGCCGGGCTTGAGACTGAGCTTGCGAAGACCCGCGAGAGGGCTTCGCTCAGTGAGGCTAAGCTTGTGAAGACCCGCGATCGGGCTTCGTTCAGTGAGGTTGAGCTCGCACGGACCCACAAGAGGGTGCTGCTTATGGAGACAGAGGTGAGGGGAGCACATGAGAGGGCTTCCCAAGCTGATGAGAGGACTTCCCAGGCACGGAGGGAGTTAGAGAATGGCTTCGCTGATGCCTTCATCGACGGTTATGATGAGCTCCGAGGGAAGATCTCCGCTGCTTTTCCAGATATTGACCTCTCAGGCTTCGTGCCGACTGAGGCACCTGATGATAGCGGCAGCGGCTCTGGTGAGGATGATGAGGACGGAGAGGATGATGAGGGCAGCTATGAGAGTGATTAGATGGTAGGGGACTTTTGATGTATATACACATTTTCTTTTCGGAAAGGCAATTTGTAGCCTAATTTTTTGAAATTGAATGAAAATGTTCTTCATTTTATTCATCTGTTGCTAAACATCAATTGGAAAAAAAAATTTTAATCAAACCCCACACCCTCACTACTCTGGCCCCCATTACAATACTATTGATTCCGCATTCCATGGATGAAGTAAAACCTTTCCCTCAGAATTCTGGATCCTGTAGGTGCCTGGCCTTACTACTTCTGTTATGAGATACGGCCCTTCCCAACTTGATCCCAGCTTTCCTTCGCGAGAATCTTTCGTGGCAAGGATCACCTTTTTTAGGACTAGGTCTCCCGGTTGAAATGAACGAGCCTTCACCCTCGAGTTGTAGTATCTTGCCATGCGCCTTTTATACTCTGCGTTGGGGACAATAGACATCTCCCTCGCCTCCTCTATCAAATCGAGGTTGATGCGGAGTGCTTCCTCGTTGGTGGAGGGATCATGGAGGTGGACCCTTAAGGAAGGTAGTCCTATTTCAACAGGGATGACTGCCTCAGTCCCATAAGAGAGAGAAAACGAGGTTTCCCTAGTATGAGTTCTTGGTGTGGTTCGATAGGCCCACAACACTCCTGGGAGCTCGTCGACCCAAAGACCCTTCGCTCTTTCGAGCCTTGTCTTTAGGCTGCGTAGGACTGTTCTGACCATGACCTCCGCTTGTCCATTTGCCTATGGATGTGCCGGGCTAGAATGAGGTTGTTTTATCTGGAGGTCAGAGCAGAAGGTGTTGAAGAGTTTGTTATCAAACTGCTTAGCATTGTCGCTAACAATGGGTTGAGGTATCCCACCCGAAGCGACAAACTAGGTTTTTCCAGACAAAGTCTTTTACCTTCGAGTCTGTTATTTTAGCCAGGGGTTCTACCTCCGCCCACTTTGTAAAGTAGTCAACTGCGATGACCACAAACTTGCACTGCCCTCTACTCAAAGGAAGAGGGCCTAGGATATCAATACCCCATTTTGAGAAAGGCCATGGGCTCAAAATTATTGTCAGCTCCTCTGGTGGCTGCCTGGGCACCGTGGCGAAGCGTTGACACTTATCACATTTTTTGGTAAATTCTTTGGCTTCCTTTACCATGGTTGGCCAAAAATATCCTGGCCTAAATGCCTTGTGGGCGAGGGAGCGTCCGCCAGAGTGATTCCCACAAATTCCTTCATGGATTTCTCTGAGGGCGTAGTCAGCTTCCTCAGGTGAAAGACAGCGCAGCAATGGTAAGCAGTATCCCTTCTTGTAGAGTGTATTTTGTAGAAGGGTAAACTTGGAAGCTCTCAGCCTAAGTTTCTTTACTTCAATGGGATCGTCTGGCTGTTTACCTTCCTGGAGGTACGCTCGTATTGGGGTCATACAGTTTGCCTCGTCCGATGCACAGTTAATGTTCATAGTATCCATATCTAACCAAGCTCCAACTGGTGTCCGATGATCGTCGGTTCTACAGATGTATCCTCCAATGACGAGGCGAGTCTGGCGAGTGCATCCGCAGCAATGTTATCCCCTCTAGGGACGTGACAGATCTGGAAGTGCTGGAACCGCCCTATTACTCTTTGAACCATGCTGAGGATTTGCTGCATTCGTGCCTCCTTTGCTTCGAACTCGCCGTTTACTTGGTTGACCACCAGTTTTGAATCACTGTAAGCAATGAGGTACTGGGCATCCATTTCTATTGCCAATTTTAGACCAGAGAGGAGGGCCTCATATTCAGCTTCATTGTTAGAGGCGATGAAGTGGAGCTTCACTGCATACTTGATTGGTGTCCCGTCAGGGCTGATCAGAATAAGGCCAGCTCCTCCTCCTTCACTGGTTGCAGATCCATCAACATACAGCTGCCATCTTATTTGTGGTGGAGGATCAGTGATCTCAGTGGGCATCAAGATGGGAGTCACAAGCTTGAGGTGCTGGGGTGCCATGAGGCCTTAGAAGGGCCTGGGCGTCCGGGGGAGCTTCGGAACCCGAGGAAGCTTGGGCGCCTAGGGAGAGATGGGCGCCCGGGGGAGTGAGGGCCTGGGCGCCAGGGGGAGTTGCGGGACCCGGGGAAGCCTGGGCGCCCAGGGAGAGATGGGCGCTCGGGGGAGCTTCTCGGAAGCCTGGGCGCCCAGGGAGAGATGGGCGCCCGGGGAGTGAGGGCCTAGGCGCCCGGGGGAGCTTGGGCGCCCAGGGAGATTTGGGTGTCCGGGGAAGCCTGGCGAGTCTGGGCGACTTCTTGGATGCCCGCGTCGGGTGGAAAATTGACTTGGGGCTCGGTGTGCTCATTTGATACCCCCTCTGGGGCTGTAAATTCGGCCACAAAGTCGGCCAGTGCTTGCACTTTGATAGCCGCTCTTGGCTGGTACTGGATATCGAACTCGCCCAATTCGACTGCCCACTTAACCAATCTTCCGGACACATCCGGCTTTCCCAATACTCTCTTCAGAGGCTGATTAGTAATTACAACAATAGTATGGCTCTGAAAATAATGCCGTAGGCGCCTTGCCGTCGAGATGAGGGCGAGCGCCAGCTTCTCCAGCTCCGAGTATTTGAATTCTGCCCCTCGGTATGCTCTGCTCACATAATAGATGGGCTTTTGCACTCCATCATGATTCCTGATGAGGACAGAGCTGACTGTCGAGGAGGAAGCAGAGAGATATAAATAAAACACCTCTCCGGGTGCAGCATGCGAAAGAAGAGGGGGAGTGGCCAGGTAAGCTTTGATCTTTTGGAAGGCCTCCTCGGCTTCAGGTCCCCACTCGAAAGTTTTTCGGAGGATTTTAAAGAAAGGCAAGCACTTGTCAGCAGACTTGGAAATAAATCTGTTAAGTGTTGCAACTCTTTCGTTGAGGCGCTGCAACTCCTTGGTGGAAGAGGGTGACCGCATATCAAGTATGGCCTTGATCTTATCTGGGTTCGCCTCAATTCCTCTTCGGTTGACCATGAAGCCCAAGAATTTTCCTGATCCTACGCCAAAGGCGCACTTTTCAGGATTCAACTTCATGCGATAGGATCTGAGGACATTAAAAGTTTCCTGGAGGTGGTCGACGTGATCTGCAGTGGCGAGGCTCTTGACCAACATGTCGTCTACATAGACCTCCATGGTTTGCCCAATCTGGTAGTGAAACATTTTGTTTACCAGACGCTGATAGGTTGCCCCTGCATTTTTTAGTCCGAAGGGCATGACTCTGTGGCAATAGGTCCCCTTTGGAGTGATGAAGGACGTCTTCTCTTGGTCTGGGGGATGCATGCTGATCTGGTTGTATCCATAGTAAGCATCCAAGAAAGATAGCAACTCATGTCCAGCAGTGGCGTCGATCAGGAGGTCAATCCGTGGCAACGGATAGCTATCCTTTGGACATGCCTTGTTAAGCTCCGAGAAATCGACGCATAGGCGCCACTTCCCATTTGCTTTGGTTACCATCACCACATTTGAGAGCCACTCAGGGTATGCTACTTCCGTGACTACCCCACTGTCAATTAGTTTCTCGACCTCCTTGTCCATCGCTTGGGCCCTTTCAGTGGAGGCGCCCCTTAACTTTTGCCGGACAGGCTTGTGGCGAGGATCGACATTGAGGCGGTGAGTGGCGACTCCGGGATCAATCCCTTCAAGATCCGCATGTGACCATGCGAAAATGCCCATATTACTCCTCAGAAAACTTTTTAACTGGTGGGCCAGATCATCAGAAAATGGAGAGCTAATGTATACCTTTCTGTCAGGAAAGTCTTCATTTAAGACCACAGGGGTGAGCTCTTCCACAGATTCTCCTCTCTCAGTAGTGGCGTCATCCCTTGGGTCCAAGACCTCGACTTGCAATGCCTCCTGCGTTTTCTTGGCCTTCATTGAGGAGACGTAGCATTCTCTTGCTGCTATCTGGTCCCCTCTCACTTCCCCGACTCCATTTGGGGTTGGAAAACGAATGATGAGATGGTATGTGGAGGGGACGGCTCTCAGTGCGTTAAGAGTTGGTCGCCCTAGTATGATGTTATAGGCTGACGGGCAGTCTATCACCAGGAAGTTCACCAGAGGGTCATGGTAATCACCAGAGGGTCATCATGGGGGTGTTGGATCCCCTCCAAATCCTTATCCGAAAAGGTTAATTTCATCAGCTCCTAGTTTTGGCACCTTGGACGGGCGCGCTTCATCGGGATGCCTTGCCTTTCTGACATAGGCCTTCATGGCAGAGAGTGACTTTTCCAGTCCTCCCGAGATGGTTCGGATTTCTCCAATGGGCTGCTGGTTCTCTTTATTATGAGGTGGTGGTGACGGAGCTTGCCGCCTACCAGCAACATACTGGCGTAGATGACCCAGCTGGATGAGATCCTCAATTTGCCTCTTGAGGTCAAAACAATCGTCCGTGTCATGGCCATGGTCGCGATGGAATCGACAGTATTTGGTCTGGTTCCGGCGATTCGGAGGAGACTTCATCTTTCCTAGCCATTTTATGGCGGGATAATCTTGTATCTGGAACAGGATGTGCTCCACAGTGGCGTTGAAAGGAGTGAATACATGTTCGTCTCTCTGCGGAGCAGGACCGATTCGGTTTCTCTGTGGAGCGGGTCCGAGTCTGTCTCTGGCAGGTATCCTCTCTGTCCTGCTCCGTTTGTTGCTCGTTTCCCTCCTTTCATCTCTTTCTCGCTCCTTCCCCTTGTCCCCGTCCTGGAGGACTCTCCCCGTCTGGCCCTTGTGATGTCCTCTGCATTCATGTATTTCTGGGCTTTTGCCAGTAGCTCTGGCATGCTCTTTGGTGGGCGCTTCATCACTGAGAAAAGGAAACTCGATGAGCGGAGGCCTCCCATGAAGGCTGTCATGGACACCTTGTCGTCAGGCTCTTCAATTTAAAGTACATCCTCGTTAAAACGAGTGAGGTAACTCCTGAGGCTTTCATTTGTATTATGCTTTATGCTGAGCAGGTGTGTGGCAGGCTTCTGGTGGCGGCGTCCTCCGATGAAGTGTGACACGAAGGACTTGCTCAACTCCCCAAAGGTGGCGATGGAGGCTGGGGCGAGACTGGCAAACCACAGGCGGGTAGAACCCTTCAGTGTGGGCCACCCTTATTCCATTTTGTGAAAACTCTTTAATCTTTTCAATAGAGAAAGTGGGCCCATCTAAAGAGATTTTTCGATCCATGAAGAGTTCTAAAAAAATAGGATATTTTGCTAGCAAACCAATCCAAGTTGCAAGATAAATCATAAAAGTCCAAGCTTCCTTAATCACTCTACAAGTTGGATCTCAATAGATAAAATTCCAAATTATGAAAGTTAGCAACGCAAGATTCTTTCAAGAAAAGACATCACACGTGCAACACCATGGCATTCCAAGGATTCACTCTTCCAAGATGGGGTCCACATGCATTCAAAGATTTGAAACAAATCTGAAAATTCAGATTTAAAATATTTCTTAGCCAAAGTGACTGGGACCTTTGCAAGAGAAGCAAGCTACAAGGAGGGTTTAGATTAAGGACTTTTGGTGGCAAGCCAATCAACAATGGGACTCCAAGATTATTCAATCACAACCCTCCAAATCCTATCCCAACTTGGACCCAACACTTCAAGTCCTTCCAAATCCAAATCCCTTGCATCAAATCCATTTAAAAAAGAATATAAAAAGACCCCAAAAGGGGCTGGACGTGCACTCCTCTCCCCCCATTCCCACCTGGACGAGACCAACAACTCCTTCCCCCTCTTTTCATCAATTTCTCCACTTTATCTTCCTCCCATCAACACTTCATCCAAGGCTTTCCCTACCACCACTTGGGTTCTTACATCACCCCCATTCCGCTGCCATTATTACCGTCGCTTCACCATCGGACCAACCTCTCATCATCTTCCCTTGCTTGGATTTAGATCACGAAACAAGAGCCGGTTGAATTGTCGTAAGAGACCACGAGTCCCTCTCCTCTGTTTAGTGTTTCATGTGTCTAGGGTAGGGTTGGAATCTACTTCTTTTTGTTTAAATAATTTTGTAATAGTCATTTGCTTGTAATGGGTTTTTCATTAATAAATCAAATTTATAGTGTCTTGGTCTTCACCAATGGGGTCAACATCAAATTTTTATGCGTAGTGATAGTGCGCACTTGGTACGGTGGTCTTGATTATTCTTGATGGCATCTAGCAAAGTGATTGTTGCAAGATTTTAGAACTAATATCCTTTTTTTAATTCTCAAATTTTTATTTATTTTATTTAATTTCTTTTTATGCATCTTATCAATTACTGCAATTGGTTGGACTCTGATAAATCTTATGCTGGATGTAATAATTAGATTAGGATTTTTTTGTTTGGTTGTGATTAATTTTTCAAACTTGTAATTAATTTTTAATTAAAATATGACATTTGATTTGTGTAATTTTTAATAGGCTGGAACTAGTTTTTCAATAGGACTGGTTTCGTACAATAAATTGCTCTCCGTGGATTGACCCGGTTTCACCGGTTATTACTACAATCGCGCCCTTGCGCTTAGGACTACGATCGCTAACATATATAATTATAAGAGTAATTTAGCCGAGAAATCCCCTTAGACTTTGTAAAGACGAAAAGGGCCATCAAATTTCATATATAGATGATAAAACCCTTCTGCTAACTTTTTATGTTTTACTTTTTTCCAGCTGTTTCGCTAAGCCACATTGCCATTCATATACTCTTTTTCTTCCTATTATGTTTGCTTAGTCTGAGAGAACCTGAAATCCTTGAAGCTGATTGTCCTTCTCATTCAAGGCAAGTAACAACCCCTCTCTATTTCTCTCTCTCTCTCTCTCCCAAACACAACCTCATTCCCTTCTATGAAGGCACCTCTCTCTCTCTCTCTCTCTCTCTCTCTCTCTCTCTCTCTCTCTCTCTCTCTCTCTCTCTCTCTCTCTCCAAGTTAGCCTCATTTTATATTCTTTTCTTTTCAAATTAAATCATGTCTGCCAAACCAACTCCCCATTTTATCTTTCTCTGTCACCCAAACTCAGTCCCCATTTTCTCTATCGCCCAAATCATCAAATCTGATTTCTTCAAATGGGTGTTGGCTTTTTTGATCAAATATGATTGAATTTGGAGGTCTGGTTTCATGTTTTTCGTATTGTCTTGAACTGGGAAGATGAGAACTGTTTGGTTAGTCTGACACTAGGAGGGAATATCGTCGCTAGAAAAAAAAAAAAAACAAGAGGGTTTTTATCGGAAGAATCCCCTTAGATTCACTGTATTCCAAAAAGACCTAAAAGATATGTATCTACCGTAGTAGTCCCAGGGGCCCTTTTTTGTTTCTTTTTTTCTTTTCTTGTTTTGTCAAGCGGCGATATCCCCGCTCACCTGGACATCCGAGCGGGATTATCCCTGCTTGTTTCTTTTTCTTTTTCACAATGAAGCGGCGATATCAGTAATGTTTTGAATATTTATATATTAAATAAATTATTTATTTATTATGATAATTGAATGTATTTTAGTTAAATAGGTAGTTAGTCTAAGTGGGGACTACGTTAGTCCTAAACCTGGTGAGTTGGGATCATTGGATAGGTGACTTGACCCATAGTTAACTCAGGCCCAATCTAGTGAGTATAATTCTTCTCAAACCAAAACTCTTTTACTTCTTTAACTAAAACTCTTCTTTCTTTTGAACCCAAGTTCTGTTCTAACTCATATTCTCATTCTATATATACAACACCACCGTACCTATTTTCTCCTCCCACAAAACTCTCCCAACTTCTTTGGCTCTTGCAATCTAGAAATCCAGCCGACGGATCTCTGATCAGACACGACCATCTTCTTCCTCACGAAACCCTCTTTGCCGGGATCTCGTTTTGGGCTCTTGAAAAAGGAATCTTAGTTCGTCTCCTCCAGCCGCGGATCTAAGGCAAGTATCTAATCATAACTTGTGAATTGGAATGCTTAGCTTGTTTTCTTCTTTGATTCGTGTTATTGTTCATATAGAATCCTTTGAATGCCCTTTTTGTTTATGGTGATGTTAAAATAGGGTTTTCTCTTTTTGTTTGGGATTTATTTGTTGTTTGGGCATTGGTGGATGTTTCCCCTTGTGTGGGAAGGTGTTTAGGTGGAGAGGATGATGTGGTGATTGCATAGGTGAAGTTATAGGAAGAATTCGTCATTGATCAGACCAATCAGAGCTTCTGTCTGAGGTCCGATCGATTGGATGTGGTGCAGAGACCGGAAATCGGCGAGGCCCGATCGATAGGGTATGATGTCCGATCGATCAGACATGTGTCAAGCTTTCGTGAAAATTGGATTTTTGGGTCTGTTTGATAGTGAATTGTTCTTTAATGCCTTCAATGACTTTAGGAAATTATTGCGAAGTGTTTGGGATTCTCATTCTGAGTCTAGATTGTTAATTGGATTTAAGTGAATACCGTTTGGGCATGCGATATTTTACTAACGTAGGGTTTAGTACCGTGTATGACCCTCAATGAGTTCTATTGGATTAGAGTTCAACCCATCTCCATTGGGAAACCCTTAATGGGGTCTACGCACCGTAGATTGTGAAGAGATGCGTTGACCTTTTATCCACTAGAAGTTCTTGTGGTGTTGTTAGGTACGGAATTGTATCTTTGACCTTAGGTCTGGTTGTGGATATCCTTTGACCTTTGGGTTTGCATGCATGATTTAGATTGATATTGGGTTGTTAACCCTATGATGGTTGGATATGGACCGTAATGTGGCTTAAGCGTTAGATTGAGATTATGTGGAGCACTATTTAGGTGATACTTTGGTGTGTGGATGTGGTTTGTTCTAAAGCCAGCCCTTCACTTTGATTTAGGTTTCTGTGTCAGAGTATTATTAGTCATTTGGTCTATTCTACTATTATATGTATATGTATGTATATATATTTGGGTCATAATTGAACGAACACTTATATCCAATTTATTTGTTTGAATCGATATTCCAGATTATCGATCAGTTTATGACCACCGACGTGATTGACGGGTTCTCCCAGATAGTTAGGGCTGACCACCCAAAATACTGGCATTGCTTCTGTGTTGACTTTTGTACTGCTCATTTGCTTAGATTTAGACTTATGTTACATATTTCTTTTCTATCATCGATTTATCTTATGATCTTATCCATCTTTACCCATTCTTAGGGGTGCACAAAAATACCACTAAATCGATCTGGACCGATGCGAAACGGGTGGTTCAAATCGGTTTTGTAGCAGATTGGTTTGATCACGGTTTAAATTTCCTTCAAACCATTCGGTTCGATTTTCGGTTTGAAGGTACGGTTAAACCGCTAAAACCGAACCGAATAGAACCAATTATATAAATATATTTTTTTATAAAATATATAAAGGAATATGAAAAATTACTTGAGGAATACTTGAACCCTCACTCCGTTACTTGAAGTCCAACGTCTCTCACCAGTTGAACTACCATTTTTGTGAAAATAAAATAAAATAAAATAAGAAAAAAAGTCGTAACCAAACCGAACTGGTTCCTTTCGGTTCTGTTTGAGCACATGGGCGGTTCGGTTCAGTTTAGGAAAATAGAAAATCGATGGATTCAGTTTGGTTGATGGTTTTCCCTCTAAACCGATCTGAACCTCCTATGTGCACCCCTACTCATTCTTGTTCTTGTATTTCGTTTAGAAATTATGCTTTCGTACTTACTGTTTACTTTGTATTATTGGTGTAAAGGTATCGATCCCTACCCTACCGAGGGGACGGTGGAGGGTCAAACATTTCAAGTGTTTCAACCAATTGATGAACTCGAGTAGGGTGCTGAAGATGGGTTCAGAGCCGTCTGAGTCTACACATGAGAGACGTACATCATAGACTTCTTAGTTGATTAGATTTCATAATATTTTTTTTTAATTTTAGAATTATTCAACAAACTTGAATATTAATGTTTAGCTAGTTATGTGTTGGTTTTGGTTATGGATATTTGATACCAATCGGATAATGCTTCCGCATAGTTAATTTATGATTTATTATAACTCACCATGGTTTGAGATTTTACGAGTCCATATTTGGAAGCTTGTGTTGAATTAAACACGAGAGAATTTATATTTGTTCTTATTTTTGACATTATTCCCTGGTTATATTTTGGGGGATGTGACAATATAATTGTCCAAATCAAATTTAGAAAAAATCTTTCTTTTGGATGGTAGTCACCTAGTGATGGAGGTTGAATGGTGATGATGGTTGAGATTGAAGATTATCGTGAAACGGAAATGTGAGATGTGTCTCGGTCGCAAGTATAGGGAGGTGTTGTGAGTTGGATTGATGGGGAAAAGGAATGCAGAGCGAATGAGATGAGATGATGATGGGGGTAGAAGTGGTTTGGAAATGGGCGATGGTTGTGTTGGGAGATGAGAAAAAAGATGTTGAGAAAGGTGGGTTGCAGAGAATAAGAATTGAAGGAGAATAAAGGAAATAAAGGAAGAAGAGAAAAAAAAAGAGGAAAAATGGGTTCAAGAAAGAGATAAAGAGAGTGTAAGTTCTGTGAGATGGGAGTGAAGTCTCATTCGTTTGGTTGGAATAAGATGAATGAGTTCGGCTAGGTTTGTTTAAGTTGTGGGAGAAAGAGGGATGAGGAAGATGATGGATTTAGATGACTATGTGTGAGATTGGGGTATTTCCTTAATAAGCTCACACCTGAACCCAAGTCCAAACCATTGAGATCATAATATCATGAAGAAAAAAGTTGTGTGGGTAAGGGATTAGTTGGTAAAGTTGGAATCAGTTGAAGGAAGAAGGAGGAGGAAGAGGAAGTAGAAGAAGAAACAAGCGGGGATGTCCCTGCTAGTATATGCAAGTGAGCGGAGCTATCGCCTCTCGGCAAAATAAAAAAAGAAAAATAAACCAAAAGGGGCCCTAGGACAACTACAATAGATATATATCTTTTAGGTCATTTTTGGTATACAGTGAATCTAAGAAATTTTTCCGATAAAATCCTTAAAAAATAAAAAATAAATAAAAAACTGGCAAGAGGGCCTTTATCGTCTATATTGAAATATTAGGGCCTTTTTGGTCTTCACAAAATCTAAGAGGATTTTCTTAATAAAATATATACTCTAATTATACTTAGCATTAAGGAAAATATAATTGCACATGGGTTGGGCCTTGGCTTTAACTTTCAAACCTATAAGTTGGATACAAGCCTATATATTATGCCTCGAAATTGAAAGCCCTAAGCGAGTGCACGATTTGGAAGGGTGTCGTGAGGTTGGTGATCGCCAATGAGATGGTTTCTTGCACGACCCCTTCTGCTATATATTTTTTCCATATGTCGCATAGATAATTTTTACCATATAAATAGCACCATTGACTATGGAGAAATGGCTCCAAATTATGAGGAAAAGCATGCATGATTAAGGGCACCAATCATGCGTTTATCACCAAACAGTCATTGAGGATCCATGGGCAAAATGTGCAAGGCCCATCAGGCCCCCATAGTCCAACAATATTAAGATGAGCTTGGGCAAGCTTTGTCCCAGCATGACCTAGCTAGCCCATGAACACTCCTCTATGGATGGTGACGAGGGCAGAGCGCAAGTTTTGGCCCAGCTATTTGCAGCGAGCTGTCATCAACCATGAGTGCTCTCCAAATAATGCCCTTAAACTTGCCAATAGCTCGGGCACCAAAAAAATCTATATGTATACTGTGTGGGGAGATTTCCCGAGCTGCAGGATTAAGCTAATCATAGCCATCAGATGGGCTTAAACATCCTCACGAGCCATCCGCGTGCCGTCCACGTGGCTCCGATCCCATCCCGGCTACCCGGGCAGAGGCCTTGGCCGACATCGGATACCTCCAGGCCACAGGCGCCGGACTGAACCGCTTCGGGCGTCATCTCGGCAAAGATCCCATCTCGGCAAGGCCAGCCCGGATGCCATCTCAGTAAAGAACCCTACCTCGGCTAAAGCTACCTCGGCTGAGGAGGCCAGGACGGTAGCCGAGGCGAGAAAGAACCGTCGTTTGAGCCCCTCATCCTCCACGTCATCAGGCACGTGGAGGGATTGGGTCACGAGCTGGTGGGACAGATATGACATCCAGCCGCCCAATATCTTCACCAGATCGCCACATGGCAGTATCCAGCGGCTGAGGCCACATCAGGGCAAGGCCCGAGGGAAGATCCGCTGGTACTCCTACCGCCAAAGGTGCCCAACACAATCTGGCCCAACAAGACACGCATTTAATGCAATGTGGGCTGACCCGACTGGCATTAAATGCTGAGTGGGCCGGATTAGACTGCATTTATTACTTTGTGGGCTGATCATGACTTCCCAGTCAGATCATGGGACCCACACCGAAATATCCTCTCAGAGATACGATCCAAACCTCTATAAATAGACCTTCAAACATCATGCAAGGTACGGATAATCCTATACAGAGAGCCCTTACTCAGTCTTTCTTCTCCCTCTCTTCCATCGTTCCAGCTCATACACTGACTTTGGCATCGGAGAGCCTTGCGCCGCTCAGGCCAGGGTCCTCTGACCGTTTGCTACTCTCTTTCAGGCTATCGGACGGCATCCAGACATTCCAGACACCATCATCTTCCCGGATAAGTCCTGTAAGGCACCCTCTTATTGTGGGTCATAATTTTCTGCACCTACAATTGGCGCCGTCTGTGGGAAAGAAACATCCCAGCCATCTAAACCTCTAAAAACCTTCCTAATCTTCCTATCCTCATCCTTTCAGTAGCCATGCCTCCGAAAGCTAAGAAGGGCGTAGAATCTTCAGGAGCAGCGCTCGCGCTGCCACCACCGCCAACGGAAGTCCCTCCTCAGGGGCAATCCCGCGCGGTGCAAGACACAACCCCAGCGGAAGTCCCTCCTCAGGGGCAGTCCCGCGCGGTGCAAGGGACGACTGCAGGCGAGGGCCGCCTGGGCTCCCAACTCTTTGTCGAGATCCCTTTCCAAGAGGGGGTCGAGACCTCACTCTCAGCGGACGAGGTCCCGCCACCCGGACGCGATGAGCATCAGCATCAGCGTCCTCGGAAGGACAAAGCCGTGGCCGTGGGAGAAACGCGCCACGCTCAACCCCCCGGAGAGGCTCCCGAGGCTGCCCTCCTCCAGAAGCAACTCCGGAAGCAAGAGCGGATGATTCGCAAGCTCCAGCAGCAGCTGAAGGCAGTGCAGACTGCCTCCTTGAGGGAGGTCTCTGAGCCCCAAGGAAAAAAGAAGGGTGCTCCCAGCAAGGCAGCCCAGCCTCCTCGTGAGGACCTCAGACATCATCTGGACCAGAAACGGGGCCAGATTCGTGACGAAGGCTCGAGCAACAGCCGGAGTCACCATAGTCGCGATGACCGAACTTATAGCCATCACAGTCCGAGCCGCCCCAAGCGAAAGTCCAGAGTTCAGACTCCAGAGGAGGACGACGAGCAGGAGTGGTTCGACAAGCGCGTCAGGCGGGCTCTCCAGCACAACCTGGACATGCGGGACCAGAAGCAGCTCTGTGGTCACACTGATCTTGGGGGCTCTCCCTTCACGAAGGAAATCGAGCGCACCCCCTTGCCCAGAAGTTCTCCGTCCCGCGGTTCGTCCCCTACGACGGACTGTCAGATCCATCTGCACACCTCCGACACTTCTCCCAGAAGATGTCTATCTGGGGAAATGAGGGCCACCTAAACTGTAAGATCTTCTCCTCCAGTTTGGGTGACCTCCCCCTGAAGTGGTTTTGCTCTCTCCCAGAGCAGTCGATCCCCAGTTGGAAGGAGCTCCAGCTCTCCTTCCTGAAGAAGTTCCAAGCATACACCGTCGTCCCCAAGAAAGAAGGGGACCTTATCGCCCTGAGAATGAAGCAGGGCGAAACTCTTGCCAAGTTCACCCACCGATTCTGGGCAATCTACAGCCAGATCGAGGGCGCAAGGGAGGGGATATCCATCTACGCCTTCCAGCATGCCCTGATCCCCGGCAGCGACGTGCGGAAGGACTTGGCCGGGGACACTCCAGAATCCATGTCAGAATTGATGTCTCGGGTGAAGCGCTTTATCGCCCGGGAAGAAGACGAGATCCGAGCTAAGGATCAGGACGGGCATCCAGAGCCCGAACAGAAGAACAGCCAGCCTCGGCAAAGAGGCGGGAGGCCCTCCCAGAAGCAGGAATCCAAGCGGGACTGGGCCTCCAGCTCGGCGAAGCCTTCATCGTCCAGGTCTGGGGGCAATTGGAAGCCCAGACCTCCCTCCAGCGCCAGTCAGAGCGTCAATGTCGTCTTCAAGGAGCCGATATACCGCATCCTGGCCAAGATCAAATCCAAGCCGTTCTTCAGGTATCCTCCTCCCATGAGGAATGAACCCACCGAAGGTTCCCGGAGCAAGCTCCACTGCGCCTTCCATAAGGGCAACGGGCACAAGACTGAAGAATGTAGGTCTTTACAGTGGTATCTGGAGAAGCTGGCCAAAGAGGGCCACATTCCAGAGTTCATCAAGGAGGGTGATGCCGGCGGGCAGCGAGGGCCGGGTTCACCAGAGCACGGCCCCGGCTCCAGACAGCGAGGACTCAGAGAAGATCATCAATGTGATCCATCTGGCGTCCTCGGCACCCGCTTCCTCGTCCCGGGGAAGCTCCCAAACTCGTGCCGAAGCCAGGCGGGCTTCGCACGAGAAAGAAGTGATGAAAGCCGACCTCGCCCCGGCATCCAAGAAAGCCCGCCGCGACAAACCAGCCATCTCGTTCTCGGATCGAGATCTAGAGGGGGTCCAAGTCCCTCACAACGACCCCCTGCTCCTCACCATGAAGCTGAGAGACTTCACCGTAAAGAGGATCCTCGTCGACTCCGGCAGCTCCTCCGAGGTCCTCTACTACGACTGCTTCAAACGGATGAAACTCTCCGAAGCAGACCTCACGGAGGTCCGAGCACCTCTGTTAGGGTTGTCCGCTACACCAGTCTACCCCAAGGGTAGAATCACCTTGGAAACCCAGGTTGGCGGAGCCTCCGTGACGGCCGACTTTCTGGTTGTGGATGCCCCTTCCCCCTACAATGTCATTCTGGGCAGGACATGGCTCCACAAACTAGAGGCAGTTCCTTCTTCCTTCCACCAAAAGCTGAAGTTCGTCCATGAGAACGAAGAGGGGAAGGTGGAGGTGGTCACAGTAAAGGGAGACCAGCAGCAGGCCAGGCAATGCATGCTGGCCGCCGTTCCAGCAGTAAAGGAGCCAGAGCGCATCGACCTGGCCGAATTCGAGAAGGGTCTCGACGAGATCGGCAGGGACCCTGAGAAAAAGAGCATCGAGGACCTAGCCGAGGTCAGGCTGGACCCGGCAGACCCAGACCGTTTCTTCCTGATCGGCACCCCAGCTGTCGGACGAAGAAAGGGCCGAACTCTCTCGGTTCTTGATGCAGAATGTGGACGTCTTCGCTTGGAACCCAAGTGAGATGCCCGGGGTCGACCCCGCGGTCATGTGCCACAAGCTCAACGTCGACCCCGACCACAAGCCAGTAGTGCAGAGGGCCCGCAGAACCGGGCTGCAGCAGACAGATGCGGTCGTGGAAGAGGTCGACAACCTGCTAGAAGCAGGGGCCATCCGGGAAGTCCAGTACCCGGTATGGCTGGCCAACACGGTGGTCGTCAAGAAGAAAACTGGAAAGTGGAGGGTGTGCGTAGACTTCACCGACCTGAATAGGGCTTGCCCTAAGGACAGTTTCCCCCTCCCGAAGATCGACCAACTGATTGACGCCACCGCTGGCCATGACCGAATGAGCTTCCTCGACGCCTACCGAGGCTATCATCAGATCCCTCTCTATGGGCCCGACGAGGAGAAAACATCATTCATCACCCCCCGCGGCACTTACTGCTACAAAGTAATGCCCTTCGGGCTGAAGAACGCGGGGGCAACCTATCAGCGCCTCGTCACGAAGATGTTCCAGGCCCAGCTCGGCCAAACGGTGGAGGTGTATATCGACGACATGGTCGTCAAATCTGTGCGCTCCAGCAACCACCTAGTAGATCTCGGCCAAGTCTTTGACATCCTCCGCGCTTACAAGCTCAAGCTCAATGCTTCCAAGTGCGCCTTCGGCGTAGCCTCTGGCAAGTTCCTCGGCAGCTTGGTGACGCGGAGGGGGATAGAGGCCAATCCAGAACAGATCACTGCCATCCAGCACATCCAGAGTCCCTCCACCACAAAGGAAGTTCAAAAGCTTACAGGAATGGCCGCCGCACTCAATCGCTTCATCAGCCGCTCATCAGATAAGTGCAGGCCTTTTTTCCAGCTTTTGAGGAAGAATTTGAAGTTCCAATGGACCCCCCGAGTGCGACCAGGCATTGGCCGCACTCAAAACTTATTTGATGTCGCCCCCATTACTCTCCACCCCGACTCGGGGGGAGATTCTGTATTTATACCTAGCGGTCTCGGATCACGCAGTGAGCTCCGTCCTCATCAGGGAGGACGAGGGAGTTCAAAAGCCGATCTATTACACGAGCAAGACCCTGCTCGATGCCGAGACCAGGTACCTTCTGTTGGAGAAGCTTGCGTTGGCTCTTGTCACCGCCTCCCGCAAGCTCTCCCATTATTTCCAATCCCACACTATTGTGGTGATCACGAAGCACCCACTCCGTTCCCTGTTCAAAAAAGCTGACTTTTCAGGGCGCATATCAAAGTGGGCAGTTGAATTGGGGCAGTATGACATACAGTACCGTCCCCGAACTGCAATCAAAGCCCAGATTCTGGCAGACTTCATAGTCGAATTCGCCTGCCCCAACCCGGCTCCGACTCAGCTCGGCGCGGCACTGGGGGGCACAGGGCAAGAGCCAGCAGAAACAGAAGTCCGGCAGTCTCCCACCTCGGCATGGAGGATCTTTGTCGACGGGTCGTCCACCTCCAAGAGAGCTGGCGCCGGCATAGTTCTCCAATCGCCAGAGGGACTGGTCGTAGAGCAGGCTTTCACCCTTGACTTCAAAGCGACGAACAATGAGGCAGAGTACGAAGCACTAATCGCAGGGTTGAACAGCGCCCGAATCCTCGGAGCCCAGCACCTGGAAATCTTCAGCGATTCTCAACTGGTAACTAGCCAGCTCGCTGGAGACTACCAGGCCAGGGACGACAGGATGGCGGCCTACTTAGCCCTGGCGAAAAAGCTACTCTCCCAATTCCAGAAAGCCGAGGTCAGGCAAATCTCCCGGGACACCAACACGCACGCAGATGCGCTTGCAAACCTGGCCTCCGCTGTCGAAGCAGGAAAGAAGAGGACCATCGAGGTCGGGTCAGTGTCGAGGTCAAGCCTAGAATTTCAGTCATCTCGGCTTGTCCTCCGTGCTGACCTCGGCCCCAGCTGGATGGATCCGATCGTCGCCTACCTGAAGGATGACCAGCTCCCCGAGGATAAGACAGAAGCCCACAAGATCAGGCTCAAGGCAGCCCGCTTTTGGCTCTCTCCAGAAGGCAAACTCTACAGGAAGTCCTTCACAGGTCCATACCTCCAATGTGTCCACCCGTCCAAGGTGAACGACTTCCTGTACGAGATCCATGAAGGAATCTGCGGCAGCCATATAGGAGGCCGCTCATTGGCCTACAGGGCAATCAGCCAGGGTTACTGGTGGCCCTACATGCAGAAGGACGCCCAGGTCTACGCCAGAAAATGCGAGAAATGCCAGAAGTTCTCCCACTCCCTCCATCAGCCAGCGCAGGATCTGAGCCCCCTCTCCAGCCCATGGCCCTTCGCTCAATGGGGCCTGGACATTGTGGGGCCCCTTCACCGAGCTCCAGGGAACAAAAGATGGCTGATAGTGGCTACGGACTACTTCACCAAGTGGATAGAGGCTGAACCGTTGTCTTCCATCACGGACAGGGACTCCAGGAACTTCGTCTGGAAAAACATTCTCACGAGGTTCGGCATCCCCCGGACCCTGATTTCAGATAACGGGACTCAGTTCGATTCCAATTCCTTCAGAGATTTCTGCCAAGAGCATGGCATCAGAAACCATTACTCCACCCCGGCATATCCACAGAGTAATGGCCAGGCAGAAATCTCCAACAAAGTGATCCTGGACGGCCTGAAGAAGCGACTGGACAAGGCAAAGGGCAGATGGACAGAAGAGCTTCCGAGCGTGCTGTGGGCCTATCGGACAACTCCAAGGAGGTCCACTTCGGCGACACCATTCTCTCTGGCCTACGGTATGGAAGCAGTCATTCCCCTGGAAATCGGCCTTCCTACCCTGAGGACAGAGCTGGTTGACCAAGGCCGAAATGAGACGAACCTGGCAATGGAGCTGGAGCTAGCGGATGAACGACGAGAAGCTGCAGCCCTGAGACTAACCGACTATCAGCAGCGGTTAGCCAGGGCATACAATCAAAATGTCAAGGAAAGAAGGTTCACCACGGGAGAGCTCGTTTTAAAGAAGACCCTGCCAGCTGACAGAGAACCAAATGAGGGGAAGCTTGCCCCGAACTGGCAAGGCCCGTTCAGAGTAGTTTCACTGGCAGGAAAGTCAGCCTACAAGCTCGAAGACTTGGAAGGCAAGCCATTGCCGAGACCGTGGAATGCATCCCACTTGAAGAAATTCTATTTCTGAAAATGTAATGAACTTCGGAATCAATAAAAAGCAGTTTTTGCCTTGTCGTCAATCTGTCCCTGGTCGACTCCGGCAACACAGGCTCCACGCCTTGGAAACGGCCTCGAGTTCTTACACTCGCCTTTCCTAAATCCCGTGTCTAGGACACACAGGCTCCACGCCTTGGAAACGGCCTCGAGTTCTTACACTCAGCCTTTCCTAAAATCCCGTGTCTAGGACACGCAGGCTCCACGCCTTGGAAACGGCCTCGAGTTCTTACACTCAGCCTTTCCTAAAATCCCGTGTCTAGGACACACAGGCTCCACGCCTTGGAAACGGCCTCGAGTTCTTACACTCAGCCTTTCCTAAAATCCCGTGTCTAGGACACACAGGCTCCACGCCTTGGAAACGGCCTCGAGTTCTTACACTCAGCCTTTCCTAAAATCCCGTGTCTAGGACACACAGGCTCCACGCCTTGGAAACGGCCTCGAGTTCTTACACTCGGCCTTTCCTAAAATCCCGTGTCTAGGACACACAGGCTCCACGCCTTGGAAACGGCCTCGAGTTCTTACACTCGGCCTTTCCTAAAATCCCGTGTCTAGGACACCCAGGCTCCACGCCTTGGAAAAGGCCTGCAGTTCCTACACTCAGCCTTTCCTAAAGTCTGGGTTCATAAACCCCTCAAGGCAGTCCGGCCAAGGACAGTTTTCTGGAGTCCGGGTTCATACACCCGTCAGAAGGCCACTGCCGAACTCGCTCCGCCGAGCCGAGGACCAATGGAATGGGTCCATCTCGGTACAATGCATCTCGTCTCGACCAAAGCCAGCCCTTTTGGCCGAAGTCAATGCCAGCACCCAAACACAAATCCAAGCATTCCAGAACAGCGCAAAGAAAGGAGAAAAAAGAACTCAAAAGCACTGTACACAGCTTGGGAAATCAGAAAATGCATTTTCATTCATTGCAAACTGCTTCGATACAAGAAATACATAACAGAAAGCAGAGTACAGAAAGGAGGACCACAGTCCTCTAAAAACAGAAAATGGAGAGAGGCTAGGAGACTCTGATCTTCACTGACTCTTCAGGCGTCACTGACTCTTCAGGCAGAAGGCTCCTGGAGGTTCTGAACGATCCCGAACCTCGCTGGGACCTGCACCACCCTCGGCGGGCAGTGGGAGCGGCAGAGCTTGAAGAAACCTCTCGGACCAGCAGAGCTCCAACCCGCCTGCCGTACGACGGACGCACAGGGTCGTGTTGGGCGAGAATGCGCCACCATCCCCTCGCAGCGCATCCTCACTCTGTCTGGCCAAGGGCCAGTGGCCATGGACCCGCGTTCAGAGAGCGCGCGGCCCACGGGGAATTCCTTCAGAGAGCGCGCAGGCCACGACAGCCTTCCCCCCTAGGGGGCAACCGTCCAACGGCGCAGGGATCTCCCCCGGAACAAGTAATCTCAGGCACCTCTCAGACATGGTTCCTATGTTCCTTCCTTCTCCCATGGCGAGCCTGTTCCCCCTATTTATAGGGTGGAAGAAGGCTCGGACTCCAAAAGGAGTTATGGGGCGAAGTCTCCCACGCGCTGTTGGGAAGGCGCGACTATTGACCAGCGAACCCTATAGTGCCACGTGGAGACATCCGTCAGACTCCCTCGTCTGCCGCGCCATCATGTTCATCGATATTCAAGATCATGGCGCCACGTGGAGACACCCGTCAGACTCCCTCGTCTGCCGCGCCATCATGTTCATTGCTATTGAAGATCACCTAAGATACGGAGGATCGGCGCAAATACCAAAAAAGATCACCTAAGAGGGCTGTCTACCAAACTCAAGCAATTAAGAAAAGCACGAGTATTTCAAAAAAACCTTCATTTGTATTGGAAGTTTCACTCATTACATTGTCCAGCAAATACAAATTGAAGGAAATTACAAAGTACAAAGCAAAAATCCCGAAGTCCCGAGGTCATGACCGGTCAGTTGCACGGGCTGCGGCGTCAGAGGCTTCACCAGATGGACGGGCAGAGTTCGGCACCGGAAGCGGGTACGGAGGCGGCTCCCGAAAGGAGCGGTGGCCCTCCGAGATCCCGACCTCCTTCAGGCCGGCAAGCCACCCTTTCGCCCAAGCCTTATCCCTCACCACAAGAACCCTTTCCTTGTAGTGGTTGGTGACCTGCACTTTGGCATCCTCGAATGCAGCGTCGCACTCGGATTCGAGCTTCGCCTCGGCCTCATCCGCCCTCTTGGACTCGGATTCAATCTTCGCCTCGGCTTCATCCGCCCTCTTGGCCTCGGCTTGAAGCAGGGCTGCGTAATCGTCTCCCATCTTCGAGATGGAGACCTCGAGCTCGGCCACCTTGGTCCGCTCCGCCTCGGCTTCCTCTCTCGCCTGCTCGAGCTTCGCCGCGTATTCCTCTTCTACCTTGGCCAACTTCTGGCTCACAGCATCCAGGGACTCCTGCAGGCCGTTCTTCTCCACGGTCAGCTCGGCAGCGTCCTTGCAATACCTGCAGATCCGTTCAGCAACGGCCATGGACTTCTGTGCCGCCTGTCAAAGAAATAAGGTGTACACGTTAGATCCAAAGAGCATCAGATGCTGAATCGCTGGTTCAACGAGGCGAAATGAAGACTTACCGCGAAGTTGGACTGCAACATCGACAGAATCAGCTTCTGATCGCTGTACGTGTCCAGCCGCTCCATGTCCCGGGGAAGGGCGCAGGCTCGCCCTAAGGCCTCCAGGACCTGGGGATCGATCTTTTGAAGAACGCGATCCTCCATCGTCATCGGCCTTCCCGGCTCAAGCATGAAGCTCGGCTCCCATAACGGCGGCCCCTGGGGCAACGGGGCAGCTGCCGAGCTAGGGCCCTCATCGGTCCTCGGCATCTTCGACGGCCGCGATCCCTCCTGCTCGACCTCGGCCGGGGGCAAACGTACCCCTGGATCAACAGGGCTAGGGGGCGCGTGAACCTCCGCCACCTCTGCAGGAGAGGCCACCCTAGCCCTCGGAGACGGATGCCTCGGAGAATCCACCGGCTCCTGGGGGGCTCGGACGTCCTCCACTCCAAGCGCCAAGGCCTCGAGATCCTCGAAGGACAAGCGCCTGGTGCGCCTCATCTCGGATCTTGGCGAGGGAGATCGGGCAGATTGACTCGATTCCCTTCCTGAGACCTGGGGAAGTCTCGATCCCGCTAAGGAAGCTAGGATCCCAGACGCTGCCCTAACTTCAGACGACGCCCGCGAGGGCTCTGCGACCTCCGAAACAGCCTGCTCCTGACCAACCCCGGATCCGGTGCCTTCACTCTGGATCGGCTCTACGGTACCCCTCAGATACCCGCGGTACTTCGGCTTATACCCTAGCAGCGACCAAGCCGCCCTGCCGTCGTGACCGCTGTACCGCTTCACCAGACGGAGCCAGGCATCGTTCCTCTTCCAGATGTATCTGGCAGCCCGTTTCCTCTCTTTCAAAGCTGCAACAATCAGAGGCATGAGCACGGCAGAATAAAAGAACTTAAAAGAAAAGACAAGGAACGAAAGGATGTTTACTTGGGAGGGTGCCGAAGTGGCGGGGGACCTGGTAGCCTCTATCGGTGTCAGACTCCCCAAACTCCCAGTTCCCCGAGACGTACAGCAGATCGTCTCCAGCATACTTGCTCGAATCCTCCAAGTATCGGACGAAGCCGTCCCGGCCTGGCTTAGCCCGGAGATAATGAGAATCTCCGGACCTGCATATGTCGTAGACATCCTCAAGGTCGAAGACGCCGAAGTCGGTGCCCAGGACCTCATTCAGCTTGACCGTGCCCATCACGATCTTGAAGGCATTCGGCAACAGTTGGCAGGGGCAGAGACACCACTGACTCAGGCATCTCCTAAGGAGTGGGTGAAGTGGAAATCGAACCCCACCTTCTATCACAGCCACCAGCGGGAAAGGCATCCAACCTCCCGAAAAGTCACGAGAGTTGTAGCCATGGGCGTCAGCACCCCTGACTTGGACATCAGCAGGGATCCTGAAGGCTGACCTAAAGCCCTCAATCGCTGCCCCGCTCTCTAACCAGTGGCTGTAAATCCCCATTCCTATCCCAATCTAAAAACAGAGAAACCCGCAGAAGAAGCAGAGCAGGAAGAACTTACGGAAGCAGAACGAAGATGCTGGACAGCAAAAGGACTCAACCTCAGCGGCGCGCCACTCCTCAGATGAAGCTCCCTCACAGTAGCCTTCCCTCTTCTGAAGCTCGCCTCCGATTCAGAATCGCAAACGAAGGATAGGGCAGACCCCAACTGCCCTATATATAGCAGAGGCTCCCCTTTCTCAGAAACCCTAAATCAGGCGTGCCAAGGGACGCCCCCTTGGATTTCGCGCGAATCATCTCCAAAATTAATGCGCCTCCCTGAAGCGGCGCGCAAATCATTTCAAAATTTGATTGCGCCCCTGATGAGACGGCGTGTACGACCTCGAGGAGACAGACAGCCAGCCAGGGGACGACACGTGGAGCCGTCGAACTGTCAATCAGCATTGAATAGGGGACGCCATTTATCACCTCGAACACCCAAAGCGACAGCGAGTCAGGGCCGAAAGAGGCTCTCCCCCAGATAGACCCGGCTCATAGCTCCCGACCTCACGGCACTGACGTTCTACGCGAGCCCGGAAGCTAGGGGGCAATTGTGTGGGGAGATTTCCCGAGCTGCAGGATTAAGCTAATCATAGCCATCAGATGGGCTTAAACATCCTCACGAGCCATCCGCGTGCCGTCCACGTGGCTCCGATCCCATCCCGGCTACCCGGGCAGAGGCCTTGGCCGACATCGGATACCTCCAGGCCACAGGCGCCGGACTGAACCGCTTCGGGCGTCATCTCGGCAAAGATCCCATCTCGGCAAGGCCAGCCCGGATGCCATCTCAGTAAAGAACCCTACCTCGGCTAAAGCTACCTCGGCTGAGGAGGCCAGGACGGTAGCCGAGGCGAGAAAGAACCGTCGTTTGAGCCCCTCATCCTCCACGTCATCAGGCACGTGGAGGGATTGGGTCACGAGCTGGTGGGACAGATATGACATCCAGCCGCCCCATATCTTCACCAGATCGCCACATGGCAGTATCCAGCGGCTGAGGCCACATCAGGGCAAGGCCCGAGGGAAGATCCGCTGGTACTCCTACCGCCAAAGGTGCCCAACACAATCTGGCCCAACAAGACACGCATTTAATGCAATGTGGGCTGACCCGACTGGCATTAAATGCTGAGTGGGCCGGATTAGACTGCATTTATTACTTTGTGGGCTGATCATGACTTCCCAGTCAGATCATGGGACCCACACCGAAATATCCTCTCAGAGATACGATCCAAACCTCTATAAATAGACCTTCAAACATCATGCAAGGTACGGATAATCCTATACAGAGAGCCCTTACTCAGTCTTTCTTCTCCCTCTCTTCCATCGTTCCAGCTCATACACTGACTTTGGCATCGGAGAGCCTTGCGCCGCTCAGGCCAGGGTCCTCTGACCGTTTGCTACTCTCTTTCAGGCTATCGGACGGCATCCAGACATTCCAGACACCATCATCTTCCCGGATAAGTCCTGTAAGGCACCCTCTTATTGTGGGTCATAATTTTCTGCACCTACATATACTATAATGTATATTTACATGTGAGTGCCACACACCATTTTTTAAAATTGTATGTTTCTTTTGCCATATTACCCCTTCAAAGATTTTTTACACTACATAGTAGCCCTCTCGAGGAATATTTCCGGAGCCAGCTATTTGAGCACAATGTAATGATCATATTCACTTGATTAAGGCCACAAAAAGAAGAGTCTAACTGTAACATCCCATTACCAAAATAGTTGGGAGTAGCAAACCAATCCAACTATTCAAGGATTTAGCCTAACATAGACTCCAATAACAGGAAAGATTAATGTAGCATAGTTGGGGGATGGCAATGAATCCCCCAACCGGCTCCTAGGGCGTGTTTGATGGTAGGTTTTTTCAGTTTGGGAAAGATTTGGACTTTTGTTGTTTTACCCTGCCCGACCCCTACCTAGCTAATAATATTATATATATTTCATTACTAAAGTTATACACAAAAACTCATGTGGTGCAACCCATGTTGGGAACTAACTTAAAAGCAAGTGGGAAAGGATTGTGGTGTTTTAATCTTTACCACACTTATTTTCATACATTTATATATTTGAAAACTTTTTTTAAGCTACAAATTGTAGCTAACCCAAACTCATTAGGGGGCATGTTTTATATCACATGCCATTAACTTGTCATGGGGCAGATAAAATTTGAATGAGACAAATTTGAGATAGGTAAGAATGGTAATTAATGAATCTTGAACAGAATTATTAGTAAAAGAAGTCTTTTTTTTTCTTATAACTATAATCTCCTATTATCACCATTTCAGGGGTGAACGGACCATGGCTCAGTTAACCCACGCATGGCATCCGCAACGTAAGAAACTTTTACATGGCTCAAAAAGGTGTGCAGGGGGTGCTAGACAGGCAGAGGACCCTATAAATGCTCCAAATTTTACTAACCAGGGGCCACTAAGGCACTAAGCACCTGTGACAGAGATAACAACGGCAGTAGACCAAGTACTAATAAATCCTATTCCTATCGTTTCAACTCTCTCAATTATTCTCACGCACGAAAAGCAGAGCCCAACATGGGCTACGTGTATCAAAACTGGCACTAGATGTTACGTCATCGTCCTTCTCCTGCAGCTCCTCCTTATGGTGGGCCCCACACCTCCACTCTCTTTTTCGTCCTCTTGCTTTGGGTGCGTGTTCCTTAGAACCAAAACCAGGTGGCCATTTGCAAACCGTACAGGTGTCGTCTGTTTATGCCGATCAAGTCGTTCGAGATGGGGCTCTGCAGTTTTTCAGTTGCGCCAAAAAAGTAGATTCCACGAGCCTAGTACATATATGTAACAAGCATTTGGTTTTAGCAAGGACAACTAACTGTTACTAACATCTAATCCCAGTCCCAGCACAACAAAATTTTAACAAAATTTGTTCATGCCTTTTCCACCATCTATTTGGCTGAGCTCATAAATCATATAAATGGAGCGATTTCCTTGCCCTTTCGGAAGATATCGCACATATTGCACTATGTGATATTTTAGGGCCTTATAATATCAAATATTAATAATAATTAAAAATATTTAAATTTCAGCAAATATCAAGTCTAAGGACATATGTATGATCAAAATCCATAAATGCCTAGAGAGATTTATTGTGCATAGATATTTGAGAGATGCTATATAGACTAATGGGGAGATCGATGTGGAGCCTGAATTTCCAAAAGGTGAAACGACATTGAGTGAAAGACATTTCAGGGTCAAAGATGTCATTACAATACATTTCAGGCTAAATATCATTTATGTAGATATTTTAGGGAGAGAGAGAGATCTCTAATAAATACTTTCACACACCCTTCACACTAGTCCCTCACCGCGAAAGCCAAGTGTGTGGGGAGATTTTCAAGACTCCAGGATTACGCTAATCACGGCTATAAGATGTGACTAAGCACTCTCACGTGCCATCCACGTGCCACCCAGACTCGCCTCGGCTGCCGGGACAGAGGCCTCAGCCGAAACCAGACAGACTTTGGCTGCTAGCGCCGAGCTCAGCTACCAAGGGCCCACTTCGGCTAAAGAGCTTGACCCCGGCCGAAGGAGCCGGGACGGAAGCTGAAATAAAGAAGAATCCCCACTCGCGCCCTACGCCCGCCACGTCATCAGACACGTGGAAAAATAGGGGCGCGAGCCAGTGGGACAGATGCGACATCCAGCCGTCCACAATCTTCGCCAGATCGCTGACAGTGCGGCATCCAGCGGCTGTAGCCAAATCAGGGCAAGGCCCGAGGATGGATCCGATGGGACCTCTACCGCCAAAGGCATGATCTGGCCCAACATGACATGCATTAAATGCAATGTGGGCTGATCCGACTGGCATTAAATGCAATGTGGGCTGAAATGGACCGCATTTATTACTTTGTGGGCTGATAAGGCCTTTCCTATCAAATCAAGGGACCCACTCCAAAATATCATCCAAAATATCATCAAGAGTCCTCTATAAATAGGACCTCATTCCACATGCAAGGTACGCAACCTACACACTTGAGAGTCGTTACTCTGCCTCTCTTCTTCCTCTCCTTCCTTAGTTAAGTTCATACACTGACTTAGGCATCGGAGAGCCTTGCGCCGCCCAGGCCAGGGTCCTCTGATCGTTTGTTCTTCCCTTTCAGGCTTTGATGCAGCAGATCACCTTCTTTCATTCGGATAAGTCCTATCAGGCACCCTTAATCTTGTGAGTCATCGTTTTTTGCACTTACAATTGGCGCCGTCTATGGGAAAGCACTATCCCAGCCTTCCCAACCTTCTCAGTCTTCCCAGATACCATGCCTTCAAAACCTAAGAAAGGCGGAGAGTCTTCGAGAGCAATGCTCGAACGACCGGGCCCGTCGACGGACGCTCCTCCTCAAGGGCGGTCCGGAGCGGTGCTTGGCGCGTCTGCAGGCGAGGGGCGCCTAGGCTCGCAGCTCTTCGTCGAGATTCCCTTCCAAGAGGGACTTGAGGATTCGTCCCCGGGTGACGAAGTCACACCTCCCCGACGGGACGAGCCACGCCGTCCGTGAGACCTCGATGACGGAGGGGATTATTCGTCCCCAGAAAGACAAAGGTGTGGCAGTCGACAAGCCACGCCGTCCGTGAGACCTCGATGACGGAGGGGATATCGCGGCTCAAAATGCCCTCATCTAGGAGCAGGATAGAATAATCCGCCAACTCCAGCAGCAGGAGCCCCCTCAGCTGCTCAGCAGGACAGCCCTCCGGGCCCTAAGGCGAGAAGAGAACCGCCCCGCGAAGATTTGAGAGCTTTTCTGGACCAAAAGTGTAGTCGGGCCAACGACGAGGTCTCGAGCAATGGTCGAAGCCATCACGGCCAAGACGACCAAGCTCGCAGCTACCACAGTCGGGGCCATTCGAAGCGAAAGTTGGAAGCAATGTCGCCACGGAAGGATGTCGAGCAGGAGCGGCTCGACAGACGTATTAAGCTGGCCCTTCAGCATAACATGGAGATGGCTGCTCTCGCCTAAGACCAGCAAGAAATTTGCGGCCCCACCGATCTGGGGGCCTCCCCCTTCACGCGGGATATCGAGGAGACTCCACTGCCTAAGAAATTCTCTGTCCCGCGGTTCGTCCCTTACGACGGAGTGTCTGACCCAGCCGCTCACCTCCGACACTTCTCTTAAAAGATGTCCATCTGGGGGAACGAGGGTCACCTCAACTGCAAAATCTTCTCCTCCAGTCTGGGCGACCTCCCTCTGAAGTGGTACTGCGCCCTCCCGGAGAAGTCTATCTCGAGTTGGAAACAGCTCCGGCTCTCCTTCCTGAAGAAGTTCCAGGCTTACAGCGTCGTCCCCAAGACTAATGCTGATACACTTGCCCTGAAGATGAAGCAGGGCGAGAGCATCACCCAGTTCGCCCAGCGGTTCTAGGCGATTTACAGCCAGATTGAGGTTACTAGAGACGAAGTGGCGATTTTCGCCTTCCGGAATGCCCTTACCAGGGAACGAGCTGATGAAAGACCTGGCTAGAGACCCCGCAACCTCTATGCCGGCCTTGATGTCCCGGATAAAGTGTTATGTCGCCCGGGAGGGAGATGAAATCCGGGCCTGGGAAAGTCACGGCCCGAGACCCAAAGAGAAAGGCAATCAGCCCCAGCCGAGAGATAAGAAGCCCTTTCGGAAGGAAGAGCCGAAGCAAGCCTGGGTCTCCAGCTCGGCAAAGGCTACAGCGTCCAGGTCTGGGGGCCGCAGAAAGACCAGACCTCCTCCCGACGCTTACCAGGCTGTGAACGTCGTCTTCAAAGAGCCAATCCACCAAATTATGAACAAGATCAAGAACAGGCCATTCTTCAGCTGGCCTCAGCCCATGCAGAGTGATTCCTCCACCCGTGACCAGACCAGGTTCTGTGCCTACCACAAGCAAAATGGGCACAAAACCGAGGAGTGCAGGACCTTGAAGTTCTACCTGGAAAAGCTCGCCAAAGAAGGTCATCTGGAGGAGTTTGTCAAAGCAGGAGATGTCGGCAGCGGCCGAGCTCATCAGAGCACTGATAAGGATCCAGACAGCGAAGATTCTGAGAAGATCATCAATGTGATCCATCTGGCGCCCTCTGCTCCCTCTCCCTCAGCTAGAGGCAGCTCCCGGGCTCGTGCCGAAGCCAGGCAGGCCTCGCATGGGAAGGAGGTGATGAGGGCCGAGCTCGGACCGGCGTCCAAGCGAGCACGGCGCGAGCGCCCAGCCATCTCGTTTTCAGATAAAGACCTCGAGGGAGTGCAGCTTCCCCACAATGATCCCCTGCTCCTGACGATGAAGCTGCGAGACTTCACAGTGAAGCGGATCCTCATCGACCCCGGCAGCTCATCTGAAGTCCTCTACTATGGATGCTTCAAGAAGATGGGGCTCTTGGAGATTGATTTGAAGGAAGCTCGCACGCCTCTGATTGGGTTCAGCGCCAAGCCGGTCTACCCCAAGGGGAGAATCACTCTGGAGACCAGAGTAGGCGGAGCCTCGGTCATGACTGATTTCCTAGTGGTGGACGCCCCCTCCCCTACAATGTTATTATGGGTAGGGCGTGGCTCCACAAGATGGAAGCAGTTCCCTCTACTCTCCATCAGAAGCTGAAGTTCGTGCTTGAAGACAAAGGAGGCAAGATGGAGGTGGTTACAAATGAAGGGGATCAACAGCTGGCCAGGCAGTGTATGTTAGCCATGGTCCCTGGGGAGAAGGAGCCAGAGCGAGTGAATCTGGCAGAGTTCGAAAGGGGGCTGGATGAGATCGGCCGAGATCCTGACAAGAAAAGTATTGAAGATCTAGCCGAAGTCAGGCTCGACCCACTTGACCCTGACAGATTTTTTCTGATCGGCACCCAGCTGCCCGACCCAGAGAGAGCCGAGCTCTTAAGATTCCTGATGCAGAACGTGGATGTCTTCGCTTGGACCCCGAGTGAAATGACTGGGGTCGACCCTGAGGTCATGTGCCACCGGCTAAACGTGGATCCCAACCACAAGCCAGTGGTACAGAGGGCCCGTAGGACGGGGTTGCAGCAGACGGAAGCGGTGGTCGAAGAAGTCGACAAGTTGCTAGAGGCAGGCGCAATCCGGGAGGTCCAGTACCCGGTCTGGCTGGCCAATACAGTGGTGGTCAAGAAGAAGACTGGCAAGTGGAGGGTATGCGTGGATTTCACAGATCTCAACAGAGCTTGCCCGAAGGACAGCTTCCCTCTTCCAAAGATTGATCAGATGATTGACGCCACTGCTGGCCATGACAGAATGAGCTTCCTCGACGCGTACAGAGGCTACCACCAGATTCCGATGTATGAGCCGGACGAGGAGAAAACTGCATTCATAACCCCCCGCGGCACTTACTGTTATAAGGTGATGCCCTTTGGGCTGAAGAACGCGGGGGCAACCTATCAGCGCCTCGTCACAAAAATGTTCCAGGCTCAGCTCGGCAAGACAGTTGAAGTCTACATTGACGACATGGTCGTCAAGTCCAAGCAGTCTAGCGACCATCTGGCGGATCTGGCCCAAGTCTTCAGCATCCTCCGTGAATTCAAGCTCAAACTGAACGCTTCCAAATGCGCTTTCGGTGTAGCTTCTGGCAAGGTCCTCGGAAGCCTAGTAATGCGACGGGGGATAGAGGCCAACCCGGACCAGATTACTGCAATCCTGGGAATCCAAAGCCTATCTACTACAAAGGAGGTCCAGAAGCTCACAGGCATGGCCGCAGCACTCAATCGCTTCATCAGCAGATCATCAGATAAGTGCCGGCCTTTCTTTCAGCTTCTGAAAAAGAATTTAAAGTTTCAATTGACCCATGAGTGCGACCAAGCATTGGAAGCACTCAAGACCTATCTGTCTTCACCACCCTTACTCTCTACCCCAACTCAGGGGGAGATTTTGTATCTGTATCTTGCGGTCTCGGATCATGCAGTAAGCTCCGTCCTCATCAGAGAGGACGATGGAGTCCAAAAACCAATCTACTATACGAGCAAGATCCTGCTTGATGCCGAGACCAGATACCTTTTGCTGGAGAAGCTTGCGTTGGCACTCGTCAGCACCTCCCGCAAACTCTCCCATTATTTTCAATCCCACACTATTGTGGTTATCACTTAGCATCCACTCCAATCTATATTCAAGAAAGCTGACTTTTCAGGGCGAATCTCAAAATGGGCAGTCGAACTGGGGCAGTATGACATCCAGTACCGTCCCAGGACTGCGATCAAAGCCCAAATTTTGGCAGACTTCATTGTAAAGTTCGTCTCTTCAAGCTCGGCTTCGACCCAGCCCGGCACCGAACTGGGGGGCATAGGTCGAACAATTTTCTCAGAGCCAAGTTCCTGTCTCGGCGTGGAAGGTCTTTGTCGACGGCTCGTCCACCTCCAAGAGAGCTGGCGCCGGCATAGTTCTCCAATCGCCAGAGGGACTGGTCATAGAACAAGCCTTCACCTTGGACTTCAAAGCGACGAACAATGAAGCGGAGTACGAAGCTCTGATAGCAGGGCTGAATAGCGCCCGAATCCTCGGAGCCCAGCAATTAGTGGTCTTCAGCGATTCACAACTGGTAACTAGCCAGCTCACTGGAGACTACCAAGCCAGGGACGACAGGATGGCGGCCTACTTAGCCCTTGCGAAGAAACTGCTCTCTCACTTCCAGATAGCCGAGGTCAGGCAAATCTCCAGAGATACCAACACGCAAGCTGATGCGCTTGCAAACCTGGCCTCCGCTGTCGAAGCAGGAAAGAAAAGGACCGTTGAGGTTGGATCAATACCAAGATCAAGCCTAGAGCTCCACTCATCTCGGCAAGTCCTGTGCGTTGATCTCGGCCCGAGCTGGATGGACCCAATCATCTCTTACCTGAAGGACGACCAGCTCCTCGAAGACAAGAATGAAGCCCACCGAATCAGACTCAAGGCAGCTCGATTCTGGCTATCTCCTGAAGGCAAACTCTACAGAAAATCCTTCATAGGTCCCTACCTCCAATGCGTCCATCCGAGCAAGGTGGACGACTTTATGTACGAAATCCACGAAGGAATCTACGGAAGTCACATCGGAGGGCGATCACTGGCCTACAGAGCTATAAGCCAAGGTTACTGGTGGCCATACATGCAGAAGGATGCGTAGGTATACGCCAGGAAATGCGAAAAATGTCAGAGGTTCTCCCATTCTCTTCATCAGCCAGCACAAGACTTGAGTCCCCTCTCTAGTCCATGGCCCTTCGCTCAATGGGGGCTGGACATTGTGGGACCTCTCCACCGAGCTCCAGGGAACAAGAGCTGGCTGATAGTCGCTACATATTACTTCACGAAGTGGGTAGAAGCTGAACCGCTGTCCTCCATCACTGAAAGGGACTCCAAAAACTTCGTATGGAAGAACATTATAACAAGGTTCGGCATCCCCAGGGCCCTGATTTCGGACAACAGGACTCAGTTCGACTCCAACTCCTTCAGAGACTTCTGTCAAAAGCTGATCCGACTGGCATTAAATGCAATGTGGGCTGAAATGGACCGCATTTATTACTTTGCGGGCTCATAAGGCCTTCCCTATCAAATCAAGGGACCCACTCCAAAATATCATCCAAAATATCATCAAGAGTCCTCTATAAATAGGACCCCATTCCACATGCAAGGTACGCAACCTACACACTTGAGAGTCGTTACTCTGCCTCTTTTATTCCTCTCCTTCCTTAGTTAAGTTCATACACTGACTTAGGCATCGGAGAGCCTTGCGCTGCCCAGGCCAGGGTCCTCTGACCGTTTGTTCTTCCCTTTCAGGCTTTGAGGCAGCAGATCACCTTCTTTCATTCGGATAAGTCCTATCAGGCACCCTTAATCTTGTGAGTCATCGTTTTTTGCACTTACACCAAGGATTAATCCCTCATTATTTTTATGGAAGAGAGTACCTTACTAACTGAGCTAATAGTGGACCGGACATTTTACAAATATATGTGAATTTGATGGTTCTGGGGAAAAATGTCTTTATTGTGTGAAGAAAAGGAACAAACTTAAATTGGATTTTAAAGTTCAAGAGAAAAATATAGGGGAATTTATGCCTGCATTTATTTCACAACTTATTCTATTTTTTCCCTTTTTGATGCACAAAATATAAGGGGTCGTTTGTACAGAAGTATTTGTTGCGGAAAAAAGAGACAAGTCTAGTGCCTTCCTCGACGTGTTTAGTGCAACAATGAAATGACCAGAAATTCCTAAGATTTGGCTGCGCTTTCTGCACTAGAGGGGATCCGAAAATCCTACCTTTCATCGTTGTGGACAGCTGTACACAAACACACATTAAATGTGGATTTCATTTCTTATGGTAATCATATAAAAATTTGACGAAGTGCTTCGTGAGATTCTGCAGATGTTTTCAGACATTCTGTAGAAGATTTGGAGTCCTATTTAGAAAGCCCTAAGTAAAAAAATAGAGTGTTTGACTTATTGTAAGGGGGAGTATTCCTATGCATCTATCCCTCACCATAGGGTGAGGGACATTCCCCTTTTTGGAAAGTTTCAAGTACATGGTGAGTATTCATATTTACTTAAAAAGTTACTTTTGTACTTGAAACTTCCCAAAAAGAGAAGTGTCCCACATCCTATGGTGAGGGATAGATGCACTTGAATATTTCCCGTAAGTAAGAACATGCTTGCTGACCATGTTTAATCAAATGGTCTAGAAATCTGCACATGTTCACGAATTTCACTTATATAACCTATGTATGTATATTTTTGTATATATATATATATATATATATATGGAAAATCTTAAAAACGCTCCACTTTAAAATCTCCTTTTTTCTGCCCATTTTTTTTGTCATGGGACCTATGTTGAATCAATCTAGTCTTTTAACACATGCTACCCCCCAAGAATAGTCACGAGTCCAAATTTAACACTCATCAAATATTTCATCACCATTTGATTGAAATCATAATAAAATGCTGCTTCTAAACCATTAAATGTTATGGCAATAGATCAAAAGGTCAGGATCATCTTATGGACTTAAGATTTTATATATAAGTAGGCCTCATATGGATCTTTCCTACCAATGGACTTTCATGATCATCATACTTCCCAATAAGCACAATTAGTAAGAAAAATGCCCTGGCGCTACGTAACTCTCCCCTTAAATGTGTCTCGTCTATAACTATGTGATCTTTAAGATTGTTTTCTTCATAGGATCATAATATATAGCTGTGTTTTCTGCACACGAACATGCCACACTACATATTAATGTGATTGGGGCAAAATTTGAGACGATATTTGGACATAGAGATTGATGAATTAATTTAAGGGACATTCGGCGACGGGTCCCTGAACATTTCACTTTATTGCCTTAGGTCCACAAAAAAAAGTCATTGAGCCAAAGGTCCTTCCCACACTTATTCACACCTAAAATGTCTAATTTACCCTTTCTTTAAATCATAACCCATGATTGGGGGATATCCCATTAATAATGGCCAACTAATATTTAATTGCCCACGATTAATGGAATCCCCAGATTTTCAAATAAATTCTAAAAACACACAAATAAATTTCAAAATAACGAAAATAAATTTTAAAAAATGAAATAATTTCAAAAAATGCAATAAGTTAAAAAAAATAATATATAATCAAATAACGCAAATAAATTTAAAAAGATGCAAATAAGTTTCAAAATATCCAAATAAATTTCAGAAAATATAAATAAATTTCAAAATACTCAAATAAATCTCAAAAGATCCAAAGAAAATTTCAAGAAATGCAAATAAATTTAAAATAACGAAAAAAAATTTTAAAAATGCAATAATTTCAAAAAACGCAATAAATTTAAAAAGATACAAGTAAATTTCAAAAGACGGAAATAAATTTAAAAAACGCATATAGATTTCAAAAAACGTAAATAAATTTGCTAAAAAACTCAGATGAATTTTGAAAAAAAACTCAGATAAATTTACCAAAAACACAAAGAAATAAGACAGAAAACAGATAAATTTGAACAACACTTAGATAAACTTGACAAAAACTCGGATAAATTTGAACAAAACTCAGATAAATTTACCAAAAATATAAAGAAATATGACAGAAAACAGATAAATTTGAACAACACTCAGATAAATATGACAGAAAACAGATAAATTTGAACAAAACTCAGATAAATTTGACAGAAACTTAGATAAATTTGACAAAAGAGATAATCACGACCAAATTTGACAAAAACTCAAATACATTTGATAAAAATTCAGCTAAATTTGATAAAAACTCAGATAAATTTGACAAAAACTCAGCTAAATTTGACAAATACTAAGATAAATTTGACAAAAAATCAGATAAATTCCTTTCTCAGTCGAAAAAACAACCCGACTTCTGAAACGAGTCAGGTCGAACCTGACCTGGAACCAACCCAGAGCTGCTGCAGAACCCAGAACCCAGGCCCACCTTCTTCTTCTTCTTCTCCCATTCTGGTTCTGTAACAAGAACCAGAAGACACTGCTCCCGGAGACTTTCTGTAACGACGACGATCCTCCTCCGGTCAAGTTCCGGCGAAGATGGTGACGGGCGACAACTGCTTCAAATCACAAAAAAAGGGCCTGCAATCGACCCGAACGGGGCAAGGTCTTCTTTCTCGAGAGGTTTTGGGTTCTGTAACCAGAACCTGCACAGGACCTTGCTGCCTCTTCTTCAGCCACAAGACGGTGCAGCGATGCTTCTCCGTCAATGTGCAGCACAGCGGGACGGCGGCAGAATGCGACTCCGGCGATGATGGTGACGGGTGGCGGTGGCGGTCCTCTTCTCCACCGAAGATCAGCGCAACGGCCTGCTGCCTTTCCAAATCAGAAACCCAACTATGAAAATCAATCCGGTCTTCTTCGACCAGTCTGGGTTTTCTGCAACTGACTGATCGATCTCCTCTGTGCTATGTGGCCACAATCCGAACCAGAAGTCAGGATTTCTTCTCCCTCGGCAACTAACAAACCAAGGGCCTGTTCGATCTACTCTGATCAATAAAGGGCGTGGCCCACTGCTGTGATCAGTCTATCAGAGGGAAAACCGAAGAACCCTTGTCTTCTTTCCAATCTGCAAGACCCGACCTACTGCAACTCCCAAACTGTGTGGCTGCTGTTGCAGAAGCAGAGGGATAATATAAGATTTGAAATTTTAAATTTCAAAATTTATGCCTAAAATGGTTGAAAGGGCATATCAATCCTGAAATATGTGATCATGTGGATGTAGGGACCTATGGCAACAAAAAGTCTAGATGAGTGGACCATAGGCCTTAAAAATATTTTCCTTGGACTGGAGGCTGTATACATTCACTTATAGGGACCTTTCGCTAATTTTGCCTTAATTTAATTAGTAAAAATAAAGGTGGGCCCCAAAGATGTTAAGTCATTATATGGATCACCGACTCTTTTCTAATTATATAGCTTCATAATATCGTTTCTCCAAATTGCTATATTTGAATTCCAAGTTCTTTAATTCCATACTAAATATAGGGAATTATTACATGGAATAACTTGTCCTATCTTGAATTCAATAGATGACCATAAATTCAAGAACTGTTACAATCTAAGTTACAGTAATAGATGTCCATAACTTATGAATTTAGCATGCAGACTGATTAATTAATAAAAGCTCATAACATAGTTGGAAGGTGCTCACTGTTGTAAAAGTTGTGATTCAAGTCGTATCAGCAATTAAGAAAGAAGATGTAGACCATTTACTCTTAACCATTTGATAGTTAGGATCTAATTTAGTATTCAAATATTTGGGATCTTACACATGCAAATCTAGTTTTGGATCCAAATTTCTCCAGCTTATAGGTTTTATATATGCTTTATTTAAAATTGAAGAGTTTGATTATTTGGATAGTCACATATCCATTTGCAACTCTAACTTGATGGTTATGATCTTTCATCATTAAGGGCAGACCCAAGTACATCCATGCAGGAAAATTACACACATTGGACTTTGGTCTACTTCTAAAATCATAATAAATACAAAATTTCCTAAAAATCCTGCATCCCTCTCAAAACCTAAAAAAAAAATTTGAAATTCTTTTCCAAAATCTAATTTTTTGTTTTTGAGTCCGCACACGCAAATGAAAACTCATCATACCTAGGTCATGGATGCCAGGAGTTACCCAACTTTTAGCCGTGAAATCCTACTCTGTAGAAGACGCACACTATAGTTTAGATAGGGATCTTGTATAAATAAAGTCATGCCCATCCCACCATCTCCATGGAGGAGAGACCATGAGAGATGGTGGGATTGACAATTCTCCTCGAAGCCCAAAGGGACCTTGACAAAAACCCACAAATCATCAACAAGATTACCGTGCTAAGACCCTACTCCCCTTCTTCTTCTTCCTCCTTGTCTACCACTTCTTTTCCTGCAACTACTTTCCTAGACTCTTGTTTTCTATGCGAGAAGCGACTCTCACCTCACAGCGACATCTATATGTACAGGTAAAACAAAATCCATGCCATTATCATGTTCTTTTTACTACCCTAAGTATCCGAATCCTACAAGACTTCGTTTTAGTTACATTTTTTCTCATTTGGCCTCTTAACTAGCTAGATGGACCTATGGGTTGGTAATCCATACTGTTGATTTAGTGGGTCACACCTTTGTTAATTAGATCATGCTCTGTCGATAACTAATATCAGAACATCCTTGCCAAATAAGCTGAGGATGAAGACTTGTTGCATTTCCGTGCATGAGAAGTTGATTGGAAAGTTAAGATGTAGTTCATGAGGTGAGACCCATCAGATCAAGGACCCAGGTAGTCATTAAAACTCACCCCACTAGTACATACTCAAAGGTCCATGCATCTTCGTTTTTTTTTTCCCTTGTTTCTAGCATGCTTGATTTGATGCATCAGTGCTAGAAGTGTGGTTCAGATTTTTGTTGGGTATAGTACCTTCTTTTTGTTCTTGTAGATAATAATTTTTTTTCCCTGGGTCTCTTGTTTGTTTCTCACAGAGGGGATAGAGCCTTTTGTAGTGTGGAGTGCAGATGTAGACAGATATTCATGGACGAGGAGAACCAGGACAGCAGTGTTAAAGAGAACTGCTCTGTTGCTGCTTCCGAAATCCATCCTAATAAAACAAATAAAAATCGAGCTGGTGGACTCTTTGCCTATTGATTTGGAAGATCTCTCTCACTACTTTTGTTGTTGTTGTTGTTGTTTCACTGGTTTGCTAGCTTCCTTGGAACCTTGTTTCTCCAATCCTGCTTTCATGCGTGGGATTTTTTTTTTTTTTTTTTTTTTTTTTTTTGTTTGGGATGAGGGATTGTATCTCTAATGCATGAAATTGGGGTTTGCAATGTTGAGAATTTGAGATGTCACATGATATATGATATGATACTGGAAAAAAGGACACTTTGAGAAATCATAGTCTTGGTTTGAATTTTTTATTTTTTGGTTTGATTTTTGTTGAACATAGTTTTGGGATCTATGATTGTTTTGCCTGGGAACATCACACATGGTCAGTAGATGGTGGATAAGTCCTGCTCATGAGATGGGCCCCACTGCTCTCGGCCAAAAGTTGTTGGCGATAATTGCACCGATCAGAAGATCCTAACCTGCATCTCTCTCTCTTCATTATCTACAATGGTTAGGAATAAGATTACCTGAGTATTGAATTTTTTTTGAGGTGATGGCCCATCCATTTGTAGTGATGATCTTATATGATTCATTGTGGGGCCCACAAGAGAAGAAATATCCTATATGGAGTCCCCATCGCCAGATAGAGTTGTAAACGGGTCGGTTCAGAACCGTGTCCACCACCAGAACCATTAACGAGAAGATGGAACCGGATCCGGTCCCGGAACCGTTTTGAAATCTGTTTCTTTGCTCCGGAACAGGAACCAGAACCATATATAAGACGGGTTTGGATCTAGACCCGAATCTACATAGAGAATGATATTAAAAAAAATAAGGTTTTTGGGAGAGATTTTCGAAAGTTGAGGTAATATGTCGGGTCTTGGGTCCACGGATCCGAATCAAGGTGGACTCGAACTCGGACCTGGAACCATTTACATATCGGGGCCTAAGTAAGGACCTAGACCCAGTTTTTAACGGGTCAGAACAGGTAATCGGAGAATCGGAGATACATTTACATCCCTATCGCCAAATAGAGGGGTGTAAGCTAGTCAAGGGGAGCCTAGATTAGCAAGCTTAATCAAGCTTCGTCTAGGTTGATCAGCTTGGCTTGACAATTCATATTAATTAAGGGTTTCAACGTATTAGTCCTCCTTAAATTTGATTTTTTTAGGGCCTGTTTATTTACTGGAATCCTAGGAATTCCCGTGGGGAATTCCTGAACTCCCAGACATAGTGGAATTTCCGGATGCTCCTTGGGCTTGAGCATCCAGGATTTCCACCAAAATGCAAAGGGAGTGGTATTCCTAAATCCCCAAAGGTCAAAAGAGAACTTTCATGTGGCTAAAATCTAGAAATGCTAGTTAAGAAACATGGGATTCAAAAATTCCAGGGGACAACTTGTCAAATCATGTCTAGGAATTCCTGAACATGGTGAGTTTCTGACAGAAATTCTACTAAAGAAACAGGACCTAGAATTCTTAGAATTCATGTCTGGAGGTTTTCTGGGAATTCCAAATGCTGGAATTCTAAAATGCCACTGAATTCTACGTTTCATTTTCATTTGAATTCTTGCCTTAGAATTTCTAAATTTCTGAATTTCATAAAACTGTTGTTTCATTGCTACATAAATTCTAGACCGGAATTACACATTTTATGCATTGTAGTACATGATACCTGCCTTTTGTGGTTGTGAACTTGGGACCCAACTCTAAGAATTATAATGTGGACCCACCTTAGGTATGGTATATCGGCCCATCTTTTAGAAACGAAAGTGTGGGACCCAATTTTAGAAATCTGAACATGGACCCATCTTGATAGGAATTGCATGGGCCCAATTTTTATAATTGTGAATATGGGACCCACTTTATTATTGGTAGGAGGGTTCACAGTTGGGTGCCAGAGTTCCAGAATTTTGACATGCTCTTGGAGGGGCTAGCATTTTGGAATTCCACATTTTTGTGCATTTGAGAATTCTGGCTGTCTTGAATACTGAGAATCTCATTAAAAGAATATGGAGTTTCTGACAGGAATTCTTGAATCCACAGACAGCCTAAATTCTCATAATTTCACAATCAAGATTCATATATGAAAGTCGCTTGATTTTTATCAATATTTTTTTAAAAAACATTTTTATCAATATCATGGGAATAGTGTATGTCACGAAAATTGATAATCCCATGATATCATAGGCCCACCCCAAGATGTCATGACTTTTATAAAGCATTTTAGGGCAAAAGTTTTTCAAATGATAGAACTTGAGAAATGATAATTAGATATGTATTTATGTTTCACAAAATGTCATCTTCCGTGTTCTCTAAATAAATGAATTCACTTGTTGGTTGCAGAAAGTGTATGATATAAAAACTAATAAAGACCGTGATATCATGGGAGTGTCCTATGATATCATGGGACATGACACAGCTGTGGTGACATTGTCTTAATTTTGGTCATGAAATTGAAAATTTTGGCTTTAAGGAGGATCTAATATATATCAAAACCCCCAGTAATTATTAAGCACAACCTTCAGTTATGCCCAACACAAGTTCAACAAATATCGTGCCACCACTTACAAGGTTACCATTGGAGAATCCATTATGTGGGTTCCACCTTCACTTAAAAGATAAAGAATAAATGGATAAAAGCCAAATGCCTAGCTATCGATCCTTGAATTCTTCAAGTTTAGAGTATCACTTCTCATAAGTAGTCCAACTTTTAAAAAAAATTTACGAGGGATCTCAAAATCTTAACCTTGGCACTTGTGGACGTGAAGAAGTGCTAGAAATAGGATCATTTAAATGTTATTTTGGCCGATGAATGAGGTGAACACAGTAACATGGGCTCGTAACATGGCTAAGCATGAGTCCAGCACTTTAACAAAGCTGATTTAATTAGCCATCCCTAGCTTCAGCCTTCAACTTGGCTTATGATTCATGAGAGAATGAGCTGGCTGAGCTTTTGTTCAAGCTCTTACCAAATCGAGCGCGGCTGTGGCTTGCAAGCTTGCTTCTTTGGTAACGTCCTTAACCAAACCATATATGATTTTATCTTTAGTGCGTCTTTGCTTTTATAGCCAATCTTTACTATCATGAATGATATGTGTGCTTGTATGATTTTGAGGGGTGAGCCCCATATACTCATCACCAATCCTCAATGGGTTGGGTGGGTTGCTTCACATGATTGATCAAGATCAATTAGATATGGCTCCTTTAGTTAGTAACTATCATCCATGACAATCACATGTCCGACTCTTGATCTCTATCTTCATTTTAGGGCAAATGGCTATATTTTCATAGAATTTACCGTATATTTCAGGCCATAATAAGAAGCGTAATTAAATTCAAATTCAAATTCAAATTCAAATGTTTAAAATTAAAATTAATTGTATCTAAAATGTAAACTAATTTTCCACCTCTGACTCTAGGAAACTTTGCGGCATCCGCATGCCATGGGTCCTATGTCAAATCAAGCATGACATCAGCTATTCGCACATAATTTGTCCCCCAAAGATAAGACTCCTAATAAAATTAGTGGACGTAGTGTAGACGTAGGTTTCTTGGTGAAAAGTATCCATAAGTATGAATCTTTGGAACTTATTTATTTATATAAAAATAAGAAAACCGTAGTGTTGGATATTCTCTTCATTCTCATAGGTTAGATGGAGATAAAGAAATCCACGTAGCTTCTAAATGGCCTAAACGTACATAAATCTCTGGCCGTATATCGAAGTTTTCACATCGAGATTCATCATCTAACATTATATATATTAAAGCAAACGAGGAGGTTGGCTGTGGAGGGTGCCACGTCATCTGTAGTTGAGTTCTCCTTTAAAAAAAATACTTATAAAATCACACAAAGCTTTGGGTTTAATATGGGCCACTACACCTCCCAAATCTCCTCCTTAAATCTCTCTCTCTTCCATCCCCTAAATCAAGCTAAAATCTTGGTTTAAATTTTACATCACACACCCAGCCATTATTTCTGTTTAAGGACTTCAAAACATTAAGACATTAAGCCGTTAAGCATTATCGATCATATCCTAAATAAAAGATTGGGTCAACCAAATCCCTAAAAATCTCTCTATATTCTTATCTTAATTAATCTCTACTTATGTCTACAAACCAAAAATAAATCTCTCTAAAACATAGTGAAAACAAAGAACGTGAAAGCTCTGAGCCATTTGCACAGGTCCGGGAGTGATGGGGCAGATGACTGAAACAAGTGAAGGCTTTCCTTCGTTGACAATACACATATTTTCCTCCCTCTACTCTCTACATATTTCAAGTATCTTTTTTTCTGTCTTTTTTCTTCTTTTTTAACTTTCCTATTTTGTGGTCTAAAGTTCAAGCCTGGTCTTGATATCTCAACTCGACTCGAAACTTTGATCATGCAGACCATAGTCTAAGTTGGCTTGATTCTTGATTAAGGGTGCTGTACCCACTTTGTTTTTATTCTTTTTGTGATTTAAGGTTCTTAATCAAGTTTACGAAAAGATTATGTTCTTAATGCATCTGGACTTCGTATCTGTTGTTAAAAGTTGTCGGCAGGTTCATGGGAGCCACAATTCTTGCATAAGAGGTTATTAGTTGTTTTTTTAGGAATTTACCTGGTAGAGCCCGGTACAGCTAGCCCTATACGTGCTACGAGGACCCCTTTTCACGTTGGATACGAGAGGGGTCCTCAAGGACCTTTTTTTTTGTCGTTTAGCGAATGGTCGATATCGACCATATTTGTCGTTTAGCGAATGGTCGATATCGACTATGGATATCGATCATTCTGCATCCTGTAAAACCCAATTTTTATTTGGATTCACGCAAAATGTTCGATATCGACCACTTTTATTGTCGATATCGACAACATAACTGAAACACAAAAAACACAGTCATTGTCAGTATCGACCAATTTTATTGTCGATATCGACAACATAACTGAAACAAAAAAAAATACAGTCATTGTCAGTATCGACCACTTTTATTGTCGATATCGACCACTTTAAAATAAATGGAAAAAAAAAGAGATGATGGCAGAGATCAGTGCTCCGTTCGGGAATACAAAACCTGTAAATTAACAATATATCATAATTATCATCATTCTCCATTAACTCCAAACAAATTCAAATCAGATCATGTTAGAGAAGCGACACATCTTTGTGCTCTTTCCCCTTTATCACAATAGGATCAAAGAAAAAAGAAATAAACAAAACAACAAAGCTGAAACCTACACATCCATCCAGTTTCTACTTCTCTCAGTATCTCCTTTGCAAATTCTCTCTTTCAGCATTTCTAACAAACTTAGTAGATCTATCAAGCCTACCCATCACAGCATTCTTAAAACTTAAAGCTTCTTGAACTTGTGAACATGAGCGCTGCATCCGGACACCGCTCAAACTAGCCCTTGACTCCACCATTTCATTTAAAGAAAGCCTATTCCTTTGCCCTGGCTCAGGCCTTTGTTTCGGGGCACTCATAGACCTTACCTTCGCCTTAAATGACCGTGTTTTTGCCATGTAATTAGGGTAATTTGAGTACCGGCAGAAGACGTTTTCTCCACAGACGCTCTTTGTTGGTGTTACTGGCATTCCAGCAGTTGACAAGCTAGAATTTACAAATCGAGGGGTGCTTTGTGCTGTTGAGAATCGGCATTCATCGCCTGTGAGTCCCCAATCAAATTGTGGGAAAAGCACATATCTGAAGCAGTTTAGCAATTCACTTATAACCCATAGCATTAGAGTGGAAAGAGAAACAAGACAGTGCAGAAATTCTGTTCTACCACTCTTTTTCCACTCCAGTTGCAATGCGATACAACCTAAGGACTGATCTGGATGGAAAGTAATTAATATCACCCGATTGGAATATCCTAACATCCTACTGTACGCTGAAAAAACAGGGAAGATCCAATGATCATATCTTACCAAGGATAGACGGGCCCTCATTTCTTATGCTGAAATCTTCTATCCTTGTTTAGAAGACTGCGAGATTTCTGCATTCTAAGAGTGGCCTGAGCTCTAATAAGAGCTTGCATACTCTGAAGAGTTGCAGCAGCTTGCTTTCGCACAAGATAACCTCGAACATGTGCCTGCAACTTTACTAGTGCTTTGAGAGCTCGAAGAGCTTTCTTTGCCTGTCCAAACCCACAAAAGTACAATAAGCAAAATTAAGAAACATACGATGGATATGAACAATACAAATTGAAATGTGAAAATATCCAATAAAGGTCTAACATATAGCACTTTTGTGCAGTGCCAATTCCACAGAGACCCAAAGCTATCTGTAGGCATGTGTTAATCTGATGTGGGGGACACAGATTTCTGGAAAGAGATTCAACGAGAATCAGAGATCTTGAGGATTTCGGCCTGGGAACTCTACATCACTGCAACAAAAAAAAAATGCAGATTCCACAATTGTGAAATCCAACCCAAAGACAAACATAAAAGAAAAAAGCACACTGGGGTTCTACAAGCTGTGGTATTCATGGCTGTTTTCAAACAAGCCCAAAACTGCAAACGCCCCAAGTTACCATATTCATCATTAGGCCATGGAAGCATCTCAGTGTCAGATTGATAAAAAAGAAAACAATAACCAGAGAATTAGGATTGGGTTTTGGAATTTTGTTGCTCGAGGGCCTTGATTCATCATGCTCAGGTGAAGGAGTATCAAACCGGGCTCTCCGATTTGGGGTTTATCCTCATCTTAAAAAAAAAATAAATTTTACAAAATATGAGACTAGGGTTTTGAAATGGGGAACCTTTAGATTTGGGGAAATTACAAAATTTGTAGCACCTAACCTGAAGAATCGTGGACTTCATCTTCTTCTTCGAGATACTGGGGTTTCTGCCAGACAGGATCTTCATCTACAACGCGAACTCTAACATCGATGACTTTGGCTTCCTTCTTCTTCTTAGTTTCATAATTTTCATTCAATCTGCACCAAGTAGACCTCTTAATTGATTCAGAAATAACAGGCTCTGCATTAATAATAGATTCCACACAACCACCACTGCAATCAAATGTTCTCATGTTTGTGGAAGAAGGAACTTGCAATGGATAGCCAGCTGAAATCAAGTTATGTGATTCCCCGTCTCAAATGTAGACTTTGGAATCGTTGGAGGACAAGTCTCATGGGTGCAACTAATATGCCATCCTTCTGGAAATTGAGAAACTGGAAACCCGGGCATTATCCTGCTTTCAGAATCTGTCCATGCACAAGGATTCACATGGAATGAAAATTTCATTGGAAAAGTCAAATCTCGCCACCTTGGATCAGACGGAAGACTTGCACATTTCTTCTTCTTCTTCTTCTTTTTCTTCGTCTTCTTGGATTCCTTATTATGATGATCTTCGCTAGGGTTTTGATATCTCTTAAGGTATTCTTTGAGGGAGACTGATGTGGAAGCCGAAATAGAAGAAACTGGAACAGAGCGATCCCTCCCATCTTCTCCATTCTGAAAAACCTAATTTTTATTTGGGTACCCGCAGAATGGTCGATATCGATCATAAAAGTGGTCGATATCGACCATTCGCTAAACGACAAAAAAAAAAAAAAAAAGCACATGTAGAGCCTTATTCGTGTCCATGGTAAATACGACACCTCCGAAATGGTATAGGATCCTATGAGGCCCTACCAGGTAAATTCCTCTTGTTTTTTTCACCATAATATCATATAATACACTCACACCAAAATAGTATATGTGTAGTGGGAAAATAAGGAGTCATATCTCTGTTTTCATATTTATTCTCATATCTGTAATTGTAGGTATATGGGTTGGGTCGGTTGGAAACACTGGCCATGGTCATACGAACCACGTTTAACCACCATGTGCTGAAGCTTAAAAAAATCTTCTTTCAATTTTACAGGATGGTATCAGTTCCAAAGATGCCCACTCAATCCACTGGAGATGGATTGAGGCTAAAACATTGGTAAAATCAGATGTGTTGCATGTGAGACCTCACGAGTTAGTAGCGACAGTGAGACTACACCATGGACTCCAATACAAATCTCAATACAATCTTCTCATATCCAAAGATTCTGTCACACCGAATAGCAACCAAAGCACTTAGAGCATGCTTCTACGTTTTTATTTATAATTTTAATGATGATCCCGGTAAAAAATTTTATTCATTCCAATGTTTCTTTTCAATTAATATCCATTCAAAAAGCGTTTCTTCTTATTTAATATCGATAATTATTTTCTTTGTATGCTTTTTAATTTTTATATATTTAGAATCCATCTAGATCTTTTTAAACATGTCGTTAAATGTCTATGCTGGGATTTGGGGTTTCTGGTTACTCTCTCTCTCTTTTTATTTTATTTTATAATTTTCTTATAACTAATTCTAAAGTTATATAGCATTAGTGGTACAATCTAACTTTTATAAATAAATTAGCTCAGTTGTGAGACTAAGATTGGGGTTTTCATTTTTAAAATAAATATTTATTTGTTTTTAATTTGTTTTTATAAAAAAAAGTATTAAATCTAAATATATTTTGATTTTCTTGTCCCGGGCTTAGCACGGGCTTTTCTGCTAGTCTATATTACATTTCAGGACAGCCTTTTTGAATTGAAGTGACATTTGTCCTACGTGGCACTATACATAAAGGGGCTAAAAGTTGGACATAATTACAACTTTTTGTCATCCTCGTCAAAAGCACAGGGGGCTAAAAGTTGAAAATAATTACAAGGTTATGCCATTGATCTAAGGGTCCAATCAGAGGTGTGGGCCCTAAAAGGTGGGCTGTATTGGGGTCTAGTCTGGGCAATAATCACTGGGACCCAGGTTTCGCTGATTTTGATCTGCCCGTCGGATTTCAAAGTTCTATATATGGATGGAAAGCACTCAATGAGTGAGCCAACTTTCGGAGCGATCAGGGGTGATTTTTCAGTTGGTACTTCGGGGATGCGGGACCTGCTATTATGATTTTTGATCCATCCGTCGGATCTCGAAGTTCTATATATGGACGGAAAGCCCTCAACGAACATATTGTAATGAGCCAATTCCTAAGACAATCAGAAGTACAAGAATAATAAGTTCTATTTAATGATATAAGCCAACGGTACACCTGTACACCCATGATAACTTGCTAGACTGAGCACATACCCATACAAAAATTAATTAGGCCGCAACAGCAGCAGCATGGAGTACAGGAGAGTAGAGAGCACTAGAATGTTAAATAACATGGGATGAGACATGAGTGAGTATTACTGTACGTATCCGTGCGAGCATGTTAACTATTTCACTCCTTATTCCATTGACGGAGTAGAACTCCACAGTGGGCTCATCTATAAAAATTCAAATCTCTCAAGATGGACATCCTACTCTTTATACATGAGATGTCTCTTAATTTTACTCTAATAAAAATTAGTCAAATTTAATATTAAACACATAATTAATATATTATTAATCATATATTCAATTTTAGTGAATGATCAACTCTTATCTCATTAGAATTTTGGAGCGTCTCATACAAAGCCAAAGGGAGAACGTCTATTTTAAACAGTTTAGAATATTCTTTATGGGTACTGGACCACGCTGGAGAGTTCTAGACTCTTATAGGGGTTCAGACTCCTAATTGTACATGTCGTCGTGTCAATTACCAAAGTGATAGAACTATTAAAAGGCGAGATTTTCACCTGTGGACATTCTCACATGCAAACGAAGGATGAGACAATCAAAGAAGCTGGGCTAGTTAAAAAATGGAAACTCACTCTGAAGTTAAAAGGTGCCCAACAAGACGACCATCAAGTTTGCATTTGCATGAGAAAAATCACATCACAATTAATGGTATGGTATCATGATATGGCGTATTATTACATATATTAAAGCCGTTGGCTGGTTTTGATTGATCTAATTTCATTTTTCACCATCTTAATTTAAGTTTTGACGGCTACCTTGATTTCGACTTTCAACAGAGGCCGGAGCCCATATTTTATTTTAAAATTTCATAATAATAAAAATTATATTTAATATTCTTATGTATGTAATAGGATTTGAATACACAACTTCTAGTTTTTTTAAATTCTTTTAAAATCTACTCTAGACCATTAGCACAAGTAAGATTTTTACATCAAAATCGATTAAAGAAAATTAAAGCTCATTAAAAATATATATAAAAAGTAGTTATAGACCAGGAGATTTTTCTCAATTCATGTCATGGCTATTATAGGAAAATATGCAACATATATCATTTGCATGGTGTCTTATATGAGATTGAACTCACAATATCTCACTTCTTGGAGTTTTTGAAAGCAATTTCTACCCTCAGTCAAGCACAAGAATTTAAATAAACACTCATTATAAAATGTCAAAATTAGTTACAGAGGGTTTGAGCGGCCTTGGACGCATGGGACACGAAAGATCCAATCCATGTCAATGTCATGTCACGGTTTCTATTGTCGCAAGGAAATATGCACCATATATATCATTCAAATGATTTCTTGTATGAGATGAGACCATTTATTTGGGGCTTTATTTATAGAGTTGAATGGAGTAAAGATTATTTTGAAGAAATAATAAAATATAAATGAGTTATGATGGTATTTTATTTTTAGTGGTTTGTGGTGAAATTTTTTTGACTTTTTTTATTGAAAAGTGGAGATTTTTTATTTTTTAATGGTTACTTTTTGACCTTTTTTAAAAAATATGGTGGGAAATTGGAGAAAAGTACTTTTTGACTTTCTGACTTTTTTGGAAAATAGGGATTTACTTGACTTTACTCTCCAAGTAAAGCCCCAATCAGGCCCGGTTCATTTCCTTTAAAGTACATGTGCCTACAATAATGATTCTATTCATTAAGAATACTAATAAAAAACTTAATTGAGACCTATCAATTGATTTTATTCTGAATTTTTTTTTAACTTGGTGGAGTTAGCTTTAGATTTATATGTTCTATTTTTAATTATAGTTATGTATGTTAATAGTTACTATTTTTGCCTCCTTTGTACAATTTAATCGCATGTTATGCAAGAAATCAATCTAAAAGGATTCAGCGGACATCAAACAAACGCGCCCTCTTTATGTTTTAGGCATATGTCATTAAAGATAGATATCTATTTTGAGTTCTATTGCAAGTATTTTTTTTTTTTATTTCTATATTTTGGAGAATTTGCATTACTTGGGAGATGCATAAATTTTTTAACTTTCTAATTTTTTGCATCTATTCTGGAATGTATAAAGAATACTTTTTCTCACTTTCAAAAACTTGCACCTTAAATTTGTACTAGTTTCTTATTTCATTAAAGAAAATACATTGGTTTATTACTTTTTATTTTCTAGTCAAACATTGAAGTCACTAAAATTCTAATTACAATAAAGTTTAAAAAATTAATAGGATTTTATCGGGGAAAACAAATTAGGTGACCACCATACTGAAAAGGTAATTTTAAGTGCCCTTGCACCAAATCAGTCATTTTGACCGAAAATATTTTTTTTTTTTTACATTCTCTACTAGGATCCCTATATCGACCTTTTTTTTTTAATGTTAAGGGTCCTTAGTGACCCAGCGTTTGACCTGTTCATACATTTTAGGGCTTAGAAGCTCGATTTTCTCTCTTATTTGTTTCCTTCTTCTCCGTCAGCGTCGATTGCGACTCCACATCAATTGCTAGGCGTATGCACAGTGGTTTACAGCGGTCCTCCATCGAGCGATTGTGGTCCCCTCCAACACCTTTTTTGTCGAAGGTATGTTCCCTCAAAAAACCCTTTTTCTCGTTTTCGTTTGCCATCTCATGGTCGGCAACTGGGTTGTGCGTGTCCGGATACAAAACACAAAAACATCACAAATTAAAAAATGAATACATTGATTTCCATCATTTTCTCCAGATTGATGCAAAGGCATGGGGTCAGAGGTAGAGTGATCATCGACTGCAGCAAATGGTTTATTAGAGCGTGCGTCCAAATAAACACACAAGTTCTGGGTTAGTGACTCCGCACATAATGATGGGTCAAAATAATCACACAAGCATGCTTCCCAGCCTAGTTGATCGCTGAACATTGATGAATCCAAACTTTCATCGTTGTTGGTAGCCAAAAAGAAAAAACCTAAGAAAAAGAAGCATCTGCCAATTTTTGCTATTCAAGAATGACCCAAACAATCCCATTGTCCACAAGACCACAGCTCTATGCACTTTATTGTTCTTCACCAAGCAACGGCATGTGGCTTTAATGGTCTTCAAGAGGTGGGAATATCCTATGGAGGGGAAGCAAGTCGAGCATGGTCGTTTTTTTTTTTTTTTTCCAAGAACAAGGAATAAGGGATGAGTTTTGTGCATTTATAAGCGTACACCGCAAGGTGGATAGAGACCCTTAACATTACAAATAAAGGTCGATTGAGACCCTACAAACAAAGTAAATGGGAGTTCTATGAAGGTTAGAATGGATCTCAGGGTCTCAATCGACCCTTAACATTACAAATAAAGGTCAATATGGACTCTAGTAGAGAATATTGAAAAAAAAAATATTTTCGGGCAAAATGACTGATTTGGTACAAGAGCATTTAAAATTACCTTTTCGGTATGGTTGTCACCCAATCTATTTTTCCCAGCTAAATCCCTAAAAACTAATTATATTTTTAAAATGTTGATCCCCTGTCCGTTTTACTATCACTTCTTAGTTATACAAATACAGTAGAGCTGGTCATGCGGTCTAATCATTCATTCATCTGGTCATGAATATGATTGAGCAGAAGTGGCAGACATGCGTATCAATATGAGTATGATTCTAATTAAAGGCATTTCATTTGATGATTGATTTGAAACGATTCTGGGAATAGGAGGGTTGTGGGCATTTCATTTATTTTGATCCTTTTGTCCAAAGCACAAATCATGTGAAGCATATTTGAACAAGAAACACGTCATATTTGCATTTATTTTCATCTTAGAATCATTCACACATATTTGCATTTAAGTCGAGCTTTTGAACCATGTAACAATGACTTACACAGTAGTAGCAGCGGATATGGACCCTTCCAACATTCGGATATGTAATGTATCTGGGTGCTTAAGTTTTAGTCAGGAAAAGGATGAAAATTGAATATGAGCTGGAATCACCCTGAGAATTCTTGTCTGGAGTATACATGAGAGTTCTTATTGTTTGGTGAAATCTGAATTTTCCAAAAGCTATCCCTCAATTGAAGTCACAAATGCTCATTTGGTCCAGAGCAATTTGAGAGCTAGATATCTGAAAAAATTGAGAATTTTGTAAGCAAAAAGTACCCAGAGGGTCTGCTTAAATGGGGAATTTGAAAAGCTTAGAGGAGAGTTGTTGACATGTTGTCAGAAATCTCCAACAGCAAGAATTCCATAAACAAATAGGCCCTGAGTTTTTTTTTTTTTTTAATTTAGATATTGAGTTCTTTGCTATTTTATAATGAGAAATTTTACAAAATGCCCCTCCAAAAAAAACACCGCTTTTACCCCGTGGTGGCAAATGTGACACAAATTACGAGCAATAATTGTCATGCCTTGACATCTGTGCACTGAAAATGTTGAAATAGCTTTCGATCCCTATTTGATTTGCAACTCATAAGAAACTCCATTTTTCTCAAAATAGGAAAAGACAAGGCCTAACTAATAGGGGTTCAATCTCTGTGCTAAATAATAGGGAATATCTGAGATATTGTTTGAATAACTTGGCACATCAAGGAGTGTGGAACGATTTTCTCCCCCATTCCTTTTTAGGAGAGAAATTTGAAGAGTTAGTTATAAATTAGGAGAGAAAACGTGAGAGAGAGAGAGAGAGAGATTAGGACTTAATGCAAGTACACATCATTTATGTCTGATTCATCAAACTCATGGGGACTTCGTCTTTTTAAAACGCTCAGGCACTATGCAGTGGGTTACTCTTCTACAATAGAATAAATTATGGAGGCGGACTAGGATTTTCATTTAGGTGGGGCTAATTTTAAAGGATGCTAAAAATCTTTCACATCAACAATAATGAAAGAAAGAATGTATTCCATGTACATAGATGCAAAATATTTAACTATATCAACTTAGTATACTTCTTATTTGAAATGAGTACTGTGAGGCCCCACCCCTTGTGGGCCTTCAATTTGAATTTGAATACTATATATATTATAGCCTAAGTATATTATTTATGCTAATTATGATGTTTAGTTAAGGGTAGTTATGTATTTTCCTAGGTTTTAGCTAGATTAGTCTAATTGTGTAATTAGTAGAGTCAATAAGATGTCATTTGTTATTTCTAGAGTTAGTTTGTTTGTTTGTTAGAAGCCCTAGCTTAGAATTAGTATTTACTATAGGAGGGTGTCCACTAAAGAATCTTCTAGAACCCACCCAAAGACCAAAATACCCTTGGCCCTAACCCTAATCCTATTTAAACTAAAAGGGTACTTTAGTCCCTAACCATAAAACCCAAACTATATAAACAAACCCCCCATTTCCAAACGAAGGCTACTGCTCATCTCTCTCATTTCCCCCTCTTTTAATTTCTCTCTTCCTTCCCCATTTTCCCTCCAACGATCTCTCAATTCCCTCCAATTTCCCACCTCCCTCTCATCTCTCTCTTTCTCTAATTCTCTCTGTATGGGTTCTAAGAAGAAGAAAGCCACTGCCAACCTGTTACTACAACTTATATTGAGATTTCTTTTTCTCCACTTCGATCATCCCTTCCCCTTTCTTCAAATCAGGTGAATACCCACTTCTAGTTCAATTCCATTAAAAAATTATATTTCTCTCTCTAGATCTCCTTCGTTATAGAAATTCTCTTGTGGATATGGGTATAGGAGTAGATCTGAGATTTATGGGCTGGTCTTGTGTCTGAGAAGACCCTACAGTTGGGATTTTTCCTTTACCGGATTGGATCTCTGTTTTCTTTCCTTTCCTTCTTGCAATTGATCAAGGCAAGTGCAATATGCTTATTTAGTATAGGATGAATGTTTACTGTTTTTTATTCTCTGTAATCCTATTTAGATGGTGTTAAAACTATTAGATTTACCTTTGAGCATGTTTTCATGGATTTATGGCCATTGATGGATGGGTTGATCTCATTTGGAAGATCAATGGCTCATGAATTGGATGATTGGATGTATATTGGAGTGCTTTTCATGTTTCTGGATGTGCATGGGGTGATTGGACGAGATTGGATGAGTTTCGGTGGAAATTGGATTGGAGAAGAAGGAAAATCCAAGACCCTGGAAATTGCCCGAACTCAGTGTATTCGGTCGACCGAACACATTGAAAACTGGAAAATCCAGCTCTCAGCTATTTTCTCCACAGGGTGTGCTCGGCGACCGAATTCAGTGTATTCGGTCGACCGACCTATACTTCGGTCGACCGAACACACTGAAAATTGGGAAAAGCAGCTCTCAGTTATCTTTTTTCCATAGGCTATTTCTTTGGCCGAGCTCAGTGATGGTCGAGCTCAGTGTACTGACCGAGCTCAATGTCTTAGCCGAGCTTAGTGTTTGGCTGAGCTCAGCATTTTGGCCGAGCTCAGCGTTTGGCCGAGATCAGTGTTTTAGCCGAGCTCAGTGCTTAACCGAACTCAGTGCCCAACCGAGCTCAATGCTCGACCGGCCTCAGTGCTTGACCAAGCTCAGTGAATGACCAAGCTTAGAGCCAGTAGACCGAGATCAGTGACCGAGCTCAAGTGATTCAGTAGAAGGAACTGGAACCTGGAATGCTTTTCAACCAGAATTCCCAGTGTCATCGGTCGACTGACTAGGCCAGGAGGTCGACCGAGTACACTGAAATTCTAGAAAAATAAGGCACTGCCTGATGGTGTTTGTTCATCTGTTCCCAGTGTGCTGGGTCGACCACCCAGGCCAGGAGGTCGACCGAGCACACTGCATACAGTGACTTTCCCATATTTTAGTTTCTTTTGTTTTGATCATATGTGGGGCCTATTGACCATCCAAATAGACTTCCATCACTGTGCCAACCACGAGTCAATGGTGTGGCTCAACCTTGACTCGTGGGGCCCACTAATTAAAGTCCAGGTTATGTAATCTAAGATGATTCGACCCTTAAATGTTATCAATGATGCACATAACTTCTGGAGCACCAAACACAGTATTCCTTAGCATCTTAGGTTTCATTTGAAGATCGAATTACCTGAGATGGACCCGAACATGAAAGTGGACCAATCAATTAGGCTGGACTATTGTTATTTTCCATTGATTCTTATACTTGAGATTTATCTCATTTATATTATCACTATCACTCTATTGTCCTTATTATTGTTTATACCTATTAATTAAATGGAAAATGGATAACCTGGACATAGGACTACTTAGAGGTGACCCGGTGGTATGAATGGGTGAACACTTACCCGTGTCTGTGGCTAGGCGGGCCCTTTTATGGCCTAAGCTTAGATGTGGATTACCCTATACTGGATAGGTTAGATTGTATGGGCTTATGACTCATCATGGGTGTAAATGGATCATATGTCATTGGAAATGGACTTGTATCTCATTTGGACTATTGTAGACCAGGCCATGTATTTGGTGGACCTTGGTATGGATCCAATGATTGGACTTGGACTTGGACTATGATCCATGGGTTGTATTGGGTACTTGGACCTCTTAGGGATTTTGTTAGGACCTTGATCGCGCAAGGCAAAACCTAGACAGACACAGACCTTTATTGTTTCCTGAGTCGATATAGACATTCACTCAGTTGATCTAAGCTCAGCCAGTTGGATTGATCATCACTGGTAGGAGCTATTGAGAGTGTTGTGTGGCTATCATGATGGGCATTGTTGGACACGGACGGTGCGATACTGGGTCCGGTCCCAGGGTGTGATGATGGATGATGTTATTTGCGGAGCTAGATAATCCCAAGCATTGTGAGATTTTTTTCCGCCGCGACTGTGTTCAGTATGGGAGGGCCGCGGCATAATATCCCGCGGTATTCCAGCTCGTGTGAATGTGCCATATTGTTTAGATTAGACATCTTATTCTTTATTATTATAAATGTTTATCTTGCTCAACTACCTAGATTCTACTTCATTGTTATTCTTTTAACATCTTTATTTGTCTCTACTCACTTTGATGCATGCATCCTATATTACTTGCATACTGTAACTTGCTAGATCTTTAGATCTAATCCATTCTTGGTGCTTAGGTATCGACCCCGAGTATGAGGACGCAGAGCTTGCGCTTGTTGCAGTGCCCGTAGTAGGTGACTATGGATGGGGACAGGCCAACCATTAGGTTGAGCCGGTAGACGGAGAGCCGGTACTAGTGGCAGGGACTTGAGTGATTCTTCTTTATTTTAGGCTTGAGTGTTATTTGTAGTGAGTTGGGTAGTGTTTGGAAGTATGTAATAAACCTTTACTTTTCATCACTTGTCATTTTAGGTTGGACTTCAGCTCGTTATATTTGATACATGTTTCATGATACCTATGCTTCCGCTATTTCCGATATTGCTTCCGCTTTATCCTTTATGCTTCCGCAAATTAACCGTTGCTATTGTATTGTTGAAAAAGTTTTAAATTGGACCTCACTGTGGAGCTACGATCTTGGAAGTTCTCGGATTTTCCAAAAAATAGCACGCCAATTTCGGTACTTTGACGGTTTTCACGGTATTCAGAATTAGGGCGTTACAAGTTACAAGTACTATTAATTTCTCCAGAATTTACAGTATAAGAGAAGTATACTGAAAATAAAAAAGTCTTCCAAAAAATGAGGGCAAACCCCAAAAAATTCGGGATCAACCCGAAGAAAGAAGTACATATTAATGATTGGACATTAACTACCATACACTTCACTCATCAAAAGTCATCTCAACCCAAAAATAAAGTTTTTTACAATTGCCCTCTACGGCTCTTCATGTTTTGAAAGCGTTGCATGATCGTCTCATCATCAATGCTATTGAATATGTCCTTTTCGATATACACAAGCAAACAATCATTCATCCACTCATCTTCCATTCGATTGCGCAATCGATTCTTAACGATTTTCATAGTAGAAAATACTCATTCAATAGTAGCAGTGGCAACTGGTAGTGCTAATTTCAAGAGCAAATAAATTAAAGGATATGCAATGTCCCTTTTTTGTTTCAACCATCTTCTGAGCAAGGCCGCTAATTCCTTTCACTCCAAGAAACTTACTATTACTGCGCATATCAATGATATAAGTCGAAAGCTGACTATCAAGTCTCACCCGATCTAAGTCCGAAAAATCATTTGGACATAATTGAGAGAGCCAGATCAATTTTTCCTTATCGAAAGCAGAGAATGAATCACTTGGATCCAAGCATGCCACACAAAAAAGCAACTCGGTATTCACCACATTAAAGCGGCGGTTGAGCTCTTGAAATTGCAAATCAATAGTAGCATAGAATATGTCGACTCGAAAATGATGGAGATTTGTCAATTCAGCTTTATGTCGTGATCGCTTTCGTCCAACAAACATATCATTCATATTGGGAATGATGATTTCATATTTATCACAAAATGAATGGACTTCAAATAGGAGAGAATCCCACCCATAGGCTCTCATCATTTGCAGTTATTGCTTCAACACTCTCACTAGTTCCATGGCAGTAATGATATTTTGATCTTTTCGCTGCAATAACTTTGATAATTCATTGGTGATCCCCAATATATCTCTCATCAAATGCAATTTAAATGCAAAATCAAAATCATCCAATACACTCAATAAGTTAGAGTAGAGCCCTTGTGTTCACTCGTATTATCATCTGAGATAATTTCAAGCACATCAACCACTGAGGAGAACATGAGTAGCAAGTTAATCAATGTATCATGATGCAAGCCCCAATGTGTATCTCCCGGCCTCTTGAGGCTAGTCTTCTGATTCAAACCCAATCCACTTTCAAGTTCGCCCGAATCGAGAGCATCAACAACTTTAGCAGCTTTTATATTTTGGAGCATGTCGTGTCGTTTGCAAGAGCCTCCAACAACATTCAACACCATAGATACCAACTCGAAGAAAGCGTCGATTAAATTGTTATCTCTTGTAACAGCAACGAGTGTCAACTGAAGCTGATGTGCAAAACAATGAACATAGAATGCGATGGGATTCTCATTCTGAATGAGCCTTTGCAGTCCATTAAGCTCACCCTTCATATTAGCAACCCCATCATAACCTTGCCCACGCAAACTTGTCATGCTCAATCCATGCCTAGAAAATATCGCTTCGATGGCCAACTTAAGTGATTGAGCTTTAGTGTCTGTAACATGTTCTATGGCTAAAAACAGCTCAATCACACATCCCCGCTTATCCACATAGCGTATAACAACTGCCATTTTCTCTTTGATAGAGACATCCCTAGATTCATCCACCAAAAGAGAAAATGATGCATCTCCAAGCTCGGAAATGATAGCTTGAGTGGTTTTTATGGCAGCTGCATTCACAATGTCTTTTTTAGTATTAGGGGAGGTCAATTTTAAATTCTCAGGAGCATTTTCCAATATAACTCTTTTAATAGCTTCATTCTTTTTGGCAAGTACTTGCAAAAGCTCAAGGAAGTTATCCATATTGTTTGTATCTTTAGATCAATCATGACCACGAAAAGGCAATCCTTGGCGCAGAAGAAATCGAACAGAAGCAAGTGTTGCCTTCAAACGGATTCGATAATCTGTTCAAGCTTGACTTGATTGCTTGACAATAATCATCTCAATGTGTTGCTCTTAATTCAATAAATTCTGACACTTCTCATATGCTTGATTATGAACACTATTCGGGCCTCCCACGTGATTTTCAATTCTTTCTATTTTCCTCCAACTTTTAAATCCTTGAGTTATAAAAGCATCATAACGCGTTTCCTCCCTAAAAAGATAGCAACACATGCAGAATGCAGCATCTTTTCCAATGCTGTACTCCAACCAACTGCCATAATCCTTAAACCAAAAAGGATTAAATCGCCTCTTATCTTATCCACACCCCGTATAAGGAAACTTATGGTCACGAGGCTGACAAGGGCCCTTTTGTAGATATGCTCTTCGGACTTGGTCCATATCCATAGGATGATAGCTTGAGACTAGATTCCGTAACCCAGGATCTGCGGGAATATCAGTCAAGTTAACCTCTACACGCCCTTTCTTAGAGGATGATGGCATTTCATCATTCTTATCATTCTTTGGAGTCGGAGATGGTGGATTGGTAGTTGATTATTTTTTGTAATATTTTTCCATATTTGATTCAAAGATAAGGTCAATTACATCAAAATCCTCGCCAACCACCAATAATCACCATTTATAACATAGGTTAAATACATGATTTTAAATAATTTCTTTTTATAAGGAATCCTACTACTAACACCTGATTTGTAATAAGCTTTTAAGCCACAACACCCAAATCGCGAAGCCTCAAGAAATTAGCACACAATTTGACAAGTAAACTACCACAATAATAAAGAAATTGGATGCAAAATCCATTAAATTTAATATACTACTACTTAGTTATCCTGCTTCAAGAAAGGGGCACAAATTTATAGTTGCATACATCAGATCTGGGATGGAGAATGAGATGCTACCCATATGGATCAGGTGTAGATGCTCAGTCCAATCAATTAATGACCAATGCATCCGCTTCATATAAAGCCATGGCCATGGTCCCTCCCATGGAAAACAAGGTGACACTATTGACATATTTTCTTGCTTTTATTGCAACTAGTATCAAAACAATGTTGGGCCAGTAGCTAGCTTTGATTATTACACCATCTAAGTTAGATTCAAGACTTCTTTTAATTGCAAACATTATGGAACCAATTTAGTGAGCTGAATAGTCAGATTTATGTTGATGTTTTCATAAAACAAATAACAGATCATGGTTGGTTGTGAAATCTATTCCCCTCTTATTCTATTGTTGTTTTCTGTTTTACCCCATTCTGCACTCTTTATTGTGCATGCTCTGTATCTTTCAAGGATGCAACAAGGCTTGATCATGTTCACTGAAGAAATTGGAGTGCATAAGAGTTGTAGTTGAAAATTTTTCAGCCACTCTTAAGACAGATCTAGAGTATTCAGGAGTTATCCAGGCTTTGGTTAAGAAGTTCATGGTACCGCTCACATTATCTCTTTCATTTTGTTTTCCTCTTATGGCTTGTGTGATAGTGTTGCACTGCACCTCGATATCAAGAATAGAAACTAAGTTGATGTATTTGGACTAAGCAACATGGTATTGAGATATTTCAATTTTACTAGTTTTGAGAAAATGAGTGGGTAAGTGGGAAAAAAACTACTTAGACTTTTCCACCATACTGTTAAAATGAAAATATACATTCTCTGCCTGTCTGCCAAGTATAGCAGTAAGATAGAAATCATAAAGGACTAATATAAATGCTCTCCAAATCATATTTACTTTAAACTTGTCTATTCCTTTTTTTTTTTTTCAGGGCAATAAGAAAATCACACTACATTAGTTTTTTTTTTTCCACACTACACACTACATTAGTTGGGACACAGGACACTCTTTTCCCAGCTAACCGCCATGGCGCCATCCATGGTATCATTTCTCACCAGGGTGATCACATAGTAATATTTGAGGAGTAATTATTGGGCATAGTTGAAGTGATGATTGGCACTGTAGATGGTGTAGATTGAAGATGATGGGTAATTGGGTATGATAATCATAAGATTTTGAGCCATTCAAGTGATTCAATGGTTTTCATTTTTATTTTTCCCATCTAATTTAGATGAATTATTTTGCCATAAATTGGGTTCGTTGATATTGGATGAGAAAGTGGACTCATCCTGTCATCCATGTCCCTGTTGTCAGATAATTTGAACATCAACAACTACCCACAAATCTCACTCATTTTTATAAATCAAACAAGAACACAAGATTCAGAAAAAAAAATCCAAAATCAAGTAATGTAACAATAAATATCATAAATAAAAAGCCCTAAATCAAAAGAACCCTAACCGGCTAACCCTAACCATCAAACAAAAACAACCCTAACTTCACCATCAAACAAAAACAACCCTAACTTCTTTGTGCAAAGCCTAAAATAATGAATGAAATCAAAGAAAATGGGGGAGAGGGAGAGAGAGGCGACAGAGAGAGGGAGAGAGAGTTACCTGAAGGCTGAAGCTCAAAAATCCATCCATGCTGCGTGCATTCTCCCTAGTTTAGGTTGTCGAAGGAAGATGGAAGGTTGAAAGAAGGAACTGGGAAGGTCAAAAGAGGATGCTGACTGCTGAGTTTTTATTTTTTCTTTTTTTTTTTTCGTTCTACAGTATGGGGCAAGGGTCTTAGTGATGTGGGGCATGGGCCAAGGCCCAATACCATTTCAAAAGGATTTTGAAATTTAACCTGGGGCGGTCAAGGTCAGTCCGCTGATCGACACTTATATGTGCAACTTTTAACCGCAATACTACGGTGTCGTCAAGTAGTAAAGGACTAAAGAGTCCGGATTATCGATCCACGAAGAGATGATGGAACAAGAAATGAATCCAATTTAAGTAGAATTGAAATAAGATATAGCTAATATAGACAATTGAAGTGAATAATTAAAACTAATAAACTATGTGCGAAAAATAGAATTAAACTAAATGAAATGTAGAATAAAACTAAAATAGCAATTAGACTACTCTAATTAACAATCTAAAATATAAAATTAACAAGATCTAAGTTAATCTAACAAACTACACTAAAATAGTGTGTGAATGGTGGTGGAAATGAAAGATTTAAGATGAAGATGTGGTGTGAAATGTGTAGGATTTTAAAATAAGTGGTGTGAAGTGCAGATCTAACAATCTAGAAGTGAAAATAACAAATCAAATAAAGAGTTAAATTAACAACAATAAGAATAATAAATTAGGCAATCCAAAATCCACTAAGTATGTAATTAATTCAAATAATGCATGTTCTAATTCAACTCCCAAATCTACAATCCAATTAGCAATCTCTTGCCTAATTGGATTGGATGTTATAACAATGAAGATCAAAGTAAAAGAAAATCAAAGGCCAAAATCCTAGATCATCATCCAGCTACCCTACCAATAATTCATCAAAACCAAGCTACAAAAGATCAAAGATAAAGGCTGTAGAGCATGCTATGTGAGAGAACTTAATCAAACTACAAAGCATCAATTGAAATTATCCAAGCATCAAGTGTAGAGATAGAGCATGAGAAATGAGAGAGATTAGCATAACTAGATCTAAAATTTACTAATCAATTAAGGCACAAGTAGGGAATTTAAACTAAAATATACATGGAATCGAACCAATCACATTACTTAGCTTCAAAAGGAGAGCCTAATCGAAGAGCTTTAGCCACTAAACATCAAGAAAGAGCTCCAAATCTTCGTTAATGATCTTCAATTACACACTCTCTCTCTTTAGATTAGTTACAAAGAAGCTCCTAATTACAATTTAGAAGGTAAAATAAAATTGCTAAAAGACTAACTTGCCAAAAGATCTCTCTTTCTCTACAAAAACATTCCAATTTATAGAAACATTGAAGACATTTGATTGGCTCATTTTTTTATTAGCTCTTTTGCTTTCACATGGATTGCTTCAATTTGATTGGTTACTACAAACTTTCCTTCCAATAGGATATGTGCTTTTTGCTTTTTGTTGGTGGAGAGGTTAGGTTTTAAACCCATAACCTATTTCATAAGAACTCAAGCTCTAACCAATACACCAACCACTCCTTTGAGTTAGAAAATGACTTCTTTTATGCTTAAAGTCTTATCTCTTATTTTGGAATTCTTCAACACTTCACCAAGATTTCTTCATGTAACTTTTTTTTATTGAAATCTCTTCTTAATGCCTCAAGACATTAGCCGGAAGGTTGGGTAGTCGTGGGGTCCACCTACACAACAGAAATTACATAAAAATGCGCTATAAATAATCGAATTTATGCATAATAATCTGATAATCCGTTTAATTTGATAATTATAAAATCTCTGTGTAAAATAAATGATATGCATATGAGATGCTGATAAAACCCGGACTAATGAGGGGTAAAATATGCAATATTTAACACTCATCATCCGCCTCTGATGAAGAGTGCTTTAAGAGGGGTAAGATATTTAACACTCATCACTCCACGTCTAATTGCTTTTGAAATATGAATCTCCTGATCATTTAGGAGCCTATCCACAGTATCCTCTGCCCTTAGGTCGGTCATATACACAATTGCTTAATACCATAATAAAGACTCCTCCTCCTCCTCCTCCTCCTCCTCCTCCTCCTCCTCCTCCCTCTCGCTCTCTCCCTCTCTCTCTCTCTCTCTCACACAAACACACACACAAAAAAAGAGAGAGAATATTATCCATCAGCATCGTATGCATTATATGGTAAAGAACATCAACTTTGAAGAGAATAAAAGGGATACAGATCAATAAAAGGTAATAATTTAAGTGAGAGCTATTTCTCACATATTATATGAGGACTTTTTTATGGGACCCAATTATGGGCCCCATTCGGGGATGGGACCGGGGGATGGAAGATTATGTGAGCCACCCCAAGCATCATTTGACCCCAAATCCATGCCCTTAACCCTTCATTTCATCCGTGGCCCACAAGTTTAATAGCTTCATATTAAAAAATATATATAACCCTCGATCCCAACGGTTCAGTTTCATCGGATGTGTGCCATTCCTTGGGATCAGTGACTATTAGGGTTCCCTATTGGTTGCTAGAATTGGATGGATTGCTAGTTGGACACCCCACAAAAAGTTCTCATATAATATGTGAGAACTATTTCTCACTTGAATATTTCCCTTCAATAATAACCTTTAGCTTATATATTAGAGGATTATAAGAAGGGGAAAAGGATTTCAAGCATGCAAGTAGGGACATAAGAGCGATAAATTCATTGCTCCACCTCAAATATTAGAAAAAGAAAAATATGAAAAGTGGCCCCGTGGACCACTTATGTATAAAGAGAGCTATTGGGTTCTTTTTGGTGTAGGTGCATTTAAGGTGATTTTCTTATGTAAAACTCTCAAAAAAGAAAAAAAAAAAAAAAAAAAAACCCTACAACTTCTCTGCAAAACCTATACCTTGGGAAAAATGACTGAAAATAGCCTTTATTTTTACTAAACATTATGCAATACCGCAAAAATTTACCATAAGAAGTGCAATGGAAAATGCAATCAAAGTTCTTTTTAAGGTCCTTGTTTGTTTGCATTATTAATATAGGAATTGAATACATAAAATTCATACCATTATTAGTTAAAAAAAATATCAAATGTGAATTTTAAAAAATGAGCATCAAATGACCTTTCCTTTTAGGAAAATAAGATTAAACAAGATGAGAAATGAACTATAAGCCACCATCCTAGATTTTCTAAATTCTTTTGACTCTATTTTCCTTAAAAGAATGGTTATTTGATGCTCATTTTTAAAATTCACATTTGAACTTCATTTTTAACCACTTATGATATAAATTATATGGATTCAATTCCTATGCATTATAATGCAAAAAAAACAAAAACTATTTTTTTGTATTTGGTTTTGGGTTCAACTTAAAAAATAGATTCGGTTCTGGATTCAAAACAGAAATATATTGCATAGTATAACAGGATACAAGAGCTTAAAAATAATTCTTTTAGATTTAAAAGTAGGCCTAATAAATGATAAATGATTAAAGTTAAGTAGATTCTCAAAAGCGATATAACTCACGCTATGTAGGCACTTAAAACTTTTATAAATCTTATACTTGAATGTAATTGTCATGTATCTGGAACCTTAGGTCGGAAACATGCTAGGATCCATATCCGAAATTTATCTTGGAATAAAAAATAGGTTCCAGACCCGCTTACAAATCTATTGGAACGATATTGAAAGTTAAACCATCTAAGGCGCAATATATAAAAAGGCAAAGAGAGGTGGCCGTTTGTAAATATGGAATGTAATTATTTATAAATTCTCAAAAAAGAAGTAACTAGGGGGAGTGAGTTGGAGGTGCTCATACCATCCTTAAAATGATCCATTTTGATCCTTTAGTACTCTATGTGGAAATTGAACTTTTCCCCCCAGTTGTTTCCAATATCAAGTTTTCATTTACCTTCCACCACATATGCTTGATGAGAAGAACGGCTTCTCACCCGAGTAGTAACGAGCATCAGTTCTTATCTGGCTGCCCTGGATTCGAATTCTGAGTACATCACCTCCTTTTTTGCTTCTGCAGGCTCATTTTCTACTTGAGTGGGCTGCCTTTCCGAGTGCGTGTGAGCTCTCTCTTAGGTCCCAAGCCCCTTGGCTCTGGGGAAAAAAAGGTATGGGCCTTTTAATAAGTTGAGTCAGGGTGGCCCAAGGATATATATATATATATATAGTTTTGTCCAAATCCTTAGCCCAACATGAAATTGTTGTGTGCCTAGAATTGTCTTGATCCTTTCTCCATGGCCAAATATGGAATTGGTTAGACCTGGGCCTTTGAGTCAGGGTAGGGACTTTTCGATATAAAAAAAAAAAAGGAGAATTTTCAAAAAAGTATAAACTTTTGGGCCATTAAAAAAAAGTATATGAATATTTGAGTGTTTCAAAAATAAGTTTCTACAATTCTTTCAACCAAGCCCCTCTACCGAGTTTTCTTTAGAAATGAAAAGAATACGACCCAAACCTTATGATATGTTTTTTTTCTTTTCCTAACCTCAGATTTTTAACTGTCTAAGCATAAACGAAGTTGAGTGGGCCCCACTAGGTCACTAAGGTTGGACTTGATCGTTTTTTCATTTCTTAAAATATTTTTATGGAGAATACTTGATTGAAAAAAATTGTGGAAAGCTTTTGTAATTGCTTGAAATAATTAAATCTTTATGTACTTTCTTGAAATGAGCCAAAAGCTTAATACTTATTTGAAATCTTCCCATTACTTTTTCTTTGAATCTCCACGCACACCACTTGACCTGTTGACCAAGATAGTGAATCAGGTGATTCTTTTCAATAAACAAGTGTTTTTTATTCATACATGACAACTTTGCCCTCTGTTGTGTTATATCTACCGTTTAAAACCCTTTTATATGGAAAAGTGGTTTTTATTTGGGTAAATTAGGCAAAAGTCCCTGAGCACGGTCTTCTAAAGCATCAAGGACAGCAACTTTTTCCTCTCATGTCTCTAGTCCAGACAGCTGGAGGTATTTTGGTGAGAGGTCTCTAATATGCCAACATCATATATTTTTATGACTAATTTGCTCATTTCAACAGTTTCAGCATAATACATTCCGTCTTCTTCTCTGTTGTTCTGGAGATCCCCTTCCGTCTTCTTCTCTAAAAATGAGGGATTTCACCAGAGAGCTCTGCAAACCGAGGGATGTGGTTTTTATGAGACAACATTTTCATTCAAGGATGCTGCTTTTCTCAAGATTTTTCTTTAAATCCAGTACTTCCATTGGCCCTTCCAGACATCCATTTTTCATCCACCTCATGTCCGGAATCAGCCACTATGCTCCAAACAGAACCATTAACTATTCCTACTCACTCACCTTCTTTGAACATGTCCCATCCACCTACATCAAAACCTGGTCCCATTCCACCTGTAACCTAACATCCATCACCACCGCTTGTTATTCATGATCCAATACATGGGCCCGCCATTCCAACACCTACACCCAATACTTCTACACCTAATCTCTCAATTTCAACACATGACCTTCCTGTTGCCATCGATCCATCACATGACCCTGACAAAGATAAATGTGCAAAACTCTGATAAAGATAAATTTGCAAAATTCAGATAATTTATCTTAGTTTCTGGCAAAACTCAGACAAATTTATCTGAGTTTCTGGCAAAACTCAGACAAGTTTATCTGAGTTTTGACAACTTTTCTGAGTTTCGAACAAATAGCTATGTGATGTGGTGCCATCCGACGACGCACATTCACCAAATTCAATCCCTAAATTATAGGTAATTCAAAACGGATTGACAAAAATTCCAGAAATTGTGCCCAACTTGTGAGGTATTTTTCTATGATATAACGACGGAATCTTGACTTGGTCTCTTCATGAAAGTCGTAGCCCTAGATGTGTAGATGATTTTAGGATTTTGAATCGCCCGATTTGGACTTCTAAAACTCAAGTTATGGCCCATTGAAGTTTACTGGTAAAGATAGGAATCTCGGATCAATTTTTTAGGCCCGACTTTGAAGCAACGCTTGGAGGCCCAAACGAACTCGGATTTTTGCGAACCAGACCTTTCTGAAAAGCTTTAGACGTCCTCTAAAAATTTCATGAAGACCACTTTGTCGTTCTGAAACTCTAACGCCATCCAAACCTCAATGGAAAGAGAGAAGTTCATTTGAATTATTGCTGAGCTTTGCCAAAACTCAGATAAATTGTCTAGTTCTACTTTTGCTGACGTGTACAAGGGCGTTTTTGTCTTTTTTAGTAAGTTACTTTTACAAAAGGACTGCCGTCAGTACGATAAAATGTTGTGGACCGTTTGCAATAAAAATCACAGTTGAGGGACCTCCGCCCAAATGCCCCTTTTTATTTTACCCTCTCACTTTGTTTTTGGGTATAGAGCAATCGCTAAGAGTCACGACTACGACGGACTCTATTCTTTCTGTAATCTCGCATCTCTTGACTAGCGTAGGGATTCTGTCAAACCGGAGTCTGAACCTGATCCAAACTCTAAAATGAAGAGTTTGATCCTTATCTACTCTACTAGATCGAGACTTATTATTGAGAGTTCATCCGTGGCACACCGTTAGGCTTGACCTGGCATGGGCCCCAAGATAGTTGGGCTACACAATTTTCCAACACATCCACCCCCACACGATTAGTCCCTGGTTGTTTATGCTAAAGGAGGTGCGCACCAAGTAAGCTACCACTAGATTAGCCCTAGGCATTCTAATGTTTTAGGGGCTCAATCTATAACCACAAAATCATAGTGGGTTTTAAATCTTGGTCTACACACATTAGGTTACCAATGTTTTTTTTTTATTTATTTCTTTCATTAGTTAGCTAATATATTTGAGATCTTCCACCGCAGACATCCACAGTAGACGTTGTGTGTGAAAACAAGTAGATGCAAGAGGTTTTGCATGGTGGCCATAACAACGACATATGCAGAGAGTGATTTTGGTGCATGAAATTTGCTGTGGATATCCATTGGTGAAAATCTCTTGCTAATGTATATCACATGTAGCAAGAAGATGTTACGACATTTAAGTATTAAGGCCGCCCGTTTGGTAATTTACTATTAAAATAAAAGTAAGTGGATTGGCATTGAATCTTTTTGACTTTTTCTGTAAAGAATGAGTATTTTTCTGTCTTTTAGTGGAGATAGGAGGTTGTTTTTTGACTTTTTTCTTTAAAAAAAAGGAGAAAATTTTGAAAATGTATATTTTTTATGAACCCCTTATCGTAAAAATAAATGTTTTATATTACTTCTACTAGCATAGTAAATTACCGAAGGGAAAGAGTTTAATTCTAATTCTTATAATGAACAAGAGCCTTATAACTATTTAGCATATTTGTTCTATTGTAGAAGAGTAACCCCCTGCATAGTGCCTGAGCGTTTTAAAAAGACGAAGTCCTCGTGAGTTTGACGAATCAGAGTCCTCATATAAATTGAGATGTGTTTTATTATGTTTTAGTTCTAATCATTTTAAACCTGCAACTCTTAATAATTTGGCTGAAACTTGGCTCTTATCGTTGCAGATAGAGAGATATGGGTGCTCAATGAAACCCAGCAACGATATCACAAACCAGCAATGATATCGTCGCTCCTTCAGACAGAATAGGAAGGAGATCCAAAAAAAAAAAAAAAAAGTAAGTTTAGGTGGGAAGGCTTTTACTGTACCAGGGAAATTAAGAGAACCTTTTTGGCGAAGGTGACATCTAAGGTGATTTTCCTGTAAATTTTCATCGTTTTTTTAGAAGTGGATTTTTCTCTCTAGATCGTACCATACGGTCAAAAGCCCATAAGATTTTACATAGCTAACCACTTAGGCTACGTACAAATCATTAGGCACATGCTAAATCCTATGAACCCCTCCTTAAATGACAATCATGAGTCTTTTCCTTCTCAAATAGAAGGTTAGTAATAGTAGTACAAAACTCATCCAATAGAATTGTAAGTATAGTGCCAACACACCCATGGTTTAGTAGCATTGACACCATAGTTTCACACACATGTTAAGGGATGGCGCTCAAAGCATCACTACTGGATAGCGGGAAAAAAAAAAAAAACCGACAGGTACAGTTAATTTGAGAGAGTCTAGTCCTCACTAAAGATTTTTTTTTCTCACTACAAGTGGGAAGCAGAATACAGAACACCTGAAAATAACAAGAGTAAACAGAAAAAGGATTTAATCACAAGGTTTCCATTTAGCTACCTTCTCTCTCCAAGTTGCATAAATATGTAGTGGTTTAATCACTAAAGGGAATTTGAGTTTGCAGCAACTGACATTAGATTAATTCCTTTCAAAGACAAGATTATACAAAAACTCTTACCACTTTACGATTTTATCTAAAGTTCTTGACGGCAAGAGCCCCTTGAATAAGTTCGAGAGGAAAAGAGATCAGCAAGCAAAAGCACTGGCCATTTCATTAGATTTTTTTACTATTAGGGCCCCTTTGTTTCATGTAATGAATTCCTAGGAATTATAAGACTTGTATTTCTGAAAGTGGTTAAAATTCAAGGAACAAAGGTGAAATATCCAAAAAAGGATCATCAAATGATCTCCTCTTTAATGAAAAGAGGATCAAGGAGAGATGTAAAATGAATACCCAGCCATCATCCAACTAATTCAAAGCCAAGGAAAGTCAAAAGTCTCATCTGCAGCTCCACCCTAAATCCTTCAACCTTCACCACTTTGATAATCCTTTTTTGAGCCCATTTGACCATGAATTCATATGTATTCAATTTCATGCAAACGAACATGCCCTAATGATTTGATAAGATCTGCTTTTGAAAAGTCATTAACTTGGTAACAAATTGGCAATGAAAGAGATTTGAGACCAGTACGCAGATGCAGTGCTTGCAAAATGCATTTTGAGAACAAATATACAGATCAGGCCTAGATGTTTTCCTGCCAGCAGTTCTGAATCACAAAGCTCCAATTAATACAATACAGGTGCTATAGGTAGCATCACCACAATCGTTATGGTCGCTGTCATACTTTCTTTTGTTATCGACATTGCCGTCATCCAGACTTGAATAACAAGACCGCCTTCTGATCCAAATAAAAGTAGACAAAGTGGTTCGTCTCATGGGTCACATAAGAACCTGCACAAGCAGAAGCAGACAGTAATCAGCATGATATCACTAACTTTGTTGAATTTTTAGAGCATCAGATCAGCTTTGGACCACAATGGGAAGGAAATGAGGAAATTCACCATAAACAAGACCTTTGCAGACGAACACAACATAAATGCATGAGCTATTTGCTTTTGTGCATGAATGAACACATGTCCATGCTTACATATACACATGCCTGTGATTGATAAGCTAGGAATGGCCTGGAACATCATGTTTTTGATGCTTAGAACCTAAGCCACAGGCTCAACTTCATAGACTAACCTAGCAGGTTGTAACCATTGGTAATCCATCAACAGTACATCTTTTCTTAGATGACTTGGAAGTAAAAAAAAAAAAAAGGAAGTGTAAGAAAAAATTTAAAGACATTGACTTCGTAAAACTCAATCTTGATGAACTGCTCCAGCACTTCCACCGTTTATGCTTTTATCATCACCCCCCACAAGACCGATAGTGGCCAACTTAATGGCTGTATTTTATTTTATTTTTCCTGACAGTGATATATGCATCTCCCAAGCCACCAAAATGAGGATTTGGTAGAAGCAGGTCAATTTACAGATAGTGACAGTATACTATTGAAAATAGAATCTAAGCCCAGCACTCACGATTAAGTGGAACAGTGTGCTGCACTCAACTTAGACGCATGGGATGATTCTATTTTCCAAAGTATTCACCCTGTGGTTCCCACTATGGATGAATCATTTTCAACAAATCGCATGGATTAGCTTGGCCAATCCTAGCTGTGAAATTGTGGGGCATTTCTCATTTAATGCTGACTGCTGTCGGCATGTTTTTTTATTCTCCATTCCCTCAGTCACCAAAGAGATTTTTTTCCCCGAAAGTAAGAATTGTATTAATCACCGAAGAGGGAAAACCCCTATCCAAAATGAATCAGCCTCCATCCAATGGGGCACCCCGGTAAGGTGGCCAACTATGCAAAGCATGTGGCGACCAGCAGCAGGTGAACAAAAAAGCGGCAGTTAAGATCTTCATACCAGTGCGATTCATCACCAATGTCTTATCCATAGTGGGAGCCAACTGATAAGTAGTCTAGAAATGGACTATGATGACACATATCCAATATGAGTGCAGCACACTGCAGTCTTAACTAGGGAGTTACATTCAGGTTCGATTTCCCTGGCTATTCCATTTCTAGCTGACGACAGATGGCAGAGCACCTTTAGCCCATGTCACCAGGTCCCATCATGCCATGATTTGATGGAGAGGGAGATCATGGTTGAAAGAGAGCATCATAATTCCTAACAGCTAACCTATGTGATTATCCATCATAAGCACTTTGGTGAGGCACAGCTAAATAGAGGAGAGATCAAGCCTTAGGAATCAAGTTCAGCTGGCTGTACAGACTTGAGACAAACCCCAAACTCCAAAAAAAAAAAAAAATCCTCGGGAAATGTAAAAGTTGAAAAAGATAGCATTCTATAAAGGGAGATGAAGGAAATCAGGAGACTGCCATGGCATAAAAGCTGACATGACATGGTCCTCAAAAATTTTAATTGCTTCCATCCTACTAGTTTCAAAATGGCATCTGATTCCCACCATCCATCTTTTTTTTTCTTTTTTTGAATGGTAACTTTCATAAAAAGCTAGCAGTACAAGAGGCTATACAGACAAGCTTACACCCAAGGAAAAGCGAAAAACACAAAAGCACAAGACAAGCAAAAGTTAACATACACAAAACAAAAGCACCCTCTCTGTTATTGTTGTTACAAACATGTCCAAGGATTATAGCATTGTGGCTCAAGCATACTACAGCCCCGACATCCACTCGATAGTGACATGTCATGCATATTGTATATGCATATTGACATGTCAGGCACAAGCATACTACAGCCCCGACATCCACTCGATAGTGACATGTCATGCATATTGTATATGCATATTGTACATTGACATGTCAATATGCATAATTAGTGCGTGCGTGCGTGTGAACCATACAAGGGTAGAGACAACTTTAGGTGTGTTGTGTGTGTGGACCATACAAGGGTAGAGACAACTTTAGGAATGACTCTTAGAGAGAAGAAATGTGAGATTTGGAACCATACAAGGGTAGAGACAACTTTAGGAATGACTCTTAGAGAGAAGAAATATGGAAAACAATGTTTTAATTTTTTCTTCTTTTTTAGAGATTTGGAACCATATAAGGGTAGAGACAACTTTAGGAATGGCTCTTGGAGAGAAGAAATATGGAAAACAATGTTTTAAATGAAATTAATTGGCTCGGCTAGGTCTTATACCATAGTGGAGATACTTTCATTCAGCGTAGCGGCCATGACCGCTACACACAATATTCTGTTCCATCCTCAGGATATATATATATATATATATATATATATATAGAGAGAGAGAGAGAGAGAGAGAGAATGAGATTTATTGAATTAGCGAACATGTGCCTAATAAATACTTAAATTATAGACCCTGAAGGTTATTAACTGACACAGATGACTAAAGTTAAGGGTTTGTTTGCATGAGGGGTGAAATGAAATAAAATTAAATAGTCAAATTATGAGAAAAGGAAAGAGAAAGGGATTAAAAGTAAAGGCCCAGAATGACAAAAAACAACCCTTAAAAGGCACTAAATGAAAAAAAATGTACTCTTAAAAGGCACTAAATGACAAAAAGGAGTAATTTTTTGTCTTTTAGTGCTTTTACTCTCAACTCCCCCACCTTTCGCTTTCTTTTGATTTGAACCTTAACTTTATTTCATTTCACCCCTCATGCAAATAAACAATCCTTAAGCATATTACACTCTAATGGATTTCTAGGATAAAACTTCCTAAGACAAGATTGCAAACTGATCGCCGCGTAACATGACTATAATGGCCTTATTCAACACGCGCTTAAATAAATACTTAAATTATGGACCCTTTTAGCCAATTGGGCCTATGCTGGTCTTTTTGCACTTTCCTTCATAAGTCATTTTTTACTCATGGCCTACCACCACACAAACAATGCATTTGCATATGATATGAAGTAATATGTAAAATATTTTTGCCAATTGGAGAAAACTTAGGTGTTACTAGGATAACATAAATACATGGGAAGTGTTGTTGGTCTTATACTGAAGATTTTCTCTTGCAACATTGGAAGTTAGGTAACAGACTAGTTATTAATGTGTTAGTAGAGGAAATCTAAACCTTTATGTGGTTTCTCTCTCCACACTCTAGGGAGTTTCAGGATGAAAAAAACTTTTTTGCTATATGAAAGAAAATATTCAAACAAAGCTTAACCCAGCACATAATAGAGCATCCATCTAGAACTAAGTCATGTGGCAGGAGGATGTGTTCCTCTGATATGGCTTAATATGTATTTTCACTTGCATAGAAAGGAACTTTTCGTATTTGATCCTAAGAAGGGAAATTTGATCATATTCCATGTGAGAATTTGATCATATAGATGGTGTAGACCTTGGTAATTTGGTTTCAACAAGACAGAAATTCATCAAAACTTGATTTGATTGAAGGACGATCGAGACTATTGACAAACCATAACAGAAAAAATAAATGAGTTGTCTACACTCTTGCTCTCATGCCAGGTGTTGACAAAACACCTTCATATATCCCATTTATCATGAGGTGTGCCTCAAGACCGTGCAAAATAGACAATGCCTCGCCCAAAAAAAACCAATAATGTTCTGGCCATGGATTCTTGTACAAGGGTTGTTTCATCTTCCCATCATATAAATCATTGACTGATGGGACCACCATCTATGTGCAGTTCAGCAAAGAGTTCTCCCTCACAAAACCTACTCATCTTCTACTTGGCTAGTCGCAGCTGTGATAAAGTTAGGAGAAATAGACAATAGTCCATACTTAACTGTCAAGAAACAGCAAGCCAGATCATTGGGATTGTTCAATGGAGATACTTGCCGCATTGCCCCATCCAAGATGGATCAAAAAAAACATGAACAGTATAGCCCCACTGACAAGAATTGGAACTTTGGCATGTTATTTTTTCTTTTTTCGTTACTCCCCAGTCCAGATTTCAGACCACACGTTTTTAAGGTTGAAAACTGAAAATTCAAAAGAAAAAATGTGCAGCAAGAATGACACTAAAATAAAAGGAAGAGGAAGCAAAAGAGAAAAAAAAAAACTGAACAAAAATATTTCAGGCCAATGTGATCTTTACTTACAACCCCCCTACAATCCACCACAATTTCCTCTTTCAGGGCAATAGATTCAAATGGGCTCTCTCAAGCCCATAGATCAAGAGATTAGTATGATCTAGTGGGGTTGATATTTTTCACATCATAGGTCTCACTGAGATCATTCAATCCCTCACTCCCATATGATTGGCATGGCTCACTCCAACATGATTGGCATGGGCCCCATGGGCAAGTTTGCACAGTACAATGTGCAAACAGTTCTCACCAAAATAAAACTAAGAGAAATGCTAGTGTAGTGAAGGCTTTTCAGAAATGAAAAAACAAGCCAATGAATCAGTTACACATATTACGGCATTAATGCAGCGGAGAGAGTAACAACTGTAGAAATGAGTTATCTTAATGGAAAGAGAAAGGATCCTTAGAAAGTGAGAATTACAATTTTAACCTCATAGATGCTTGCTTCTTCTCTTTTTTAAAGTATATCTTAACAAATCCCAAAGAGAAGAGCTAGGAAACCAAAAAAAAAAAATGAAGACCATAACTTATACTACAAACGCCGACTCAAAAGAGAAGCAGAAGCAAAAGAGAAGACACAATAACCCAAAGGTGGGCTATACATGAATGGCCAATTTGTTAAAAGGTAAAGACTGAAGAAGTGCTTTGTGAGAGGAGAAGTAAAACTCCACAGGGGGGCCACCATTAAAAACCAAATCCATTCAGAATTTATGCCCTCCCTTATCTGGATGATTTTAAATTTTACTCCAATGAGATTGGTCGCACCATAAGATGACTATGTGATTAATAATCTATTGACCACAATTTCTTGTACTATTTTTTATTTATTTATACATTATATATTGCTAAGGAATTTCTTGCATTATTTATCATGCATTGATCACATTATTAATCATGCCGTCAATTTATGATGGGACTAACTCCTATTAGAGTAAAAATCATACACTCCATACAAGAAGACTGCATTCGTGAGACTTTTTTTTTCAAGATTTTCTTTTTTTTTTTTTTTGCACTACAATAGTTGATTGATGAGATTGTTGGAGTCAAACACTCGATTGCTCCTCACGTGGGTCAAACCATCATGTGGTTCCAACACTCACCAATTAAGCATGGGAAATTGCAACGAGGTTCATCTATTGAAAATTCAAACCACTTAAAATGAATAAAATCCTCTTGTATGATATACCTTTGAGTTTTACTTTTATAGGAGGTGGTCCCACCTACAATTGAGCGTATGATTAATAATATAATCAAAATCATTATTAGTTATATGGGATGTCCTCCGTTATCATTTAAGCATTGAGTTATCATTTAAGCATTGACTATATTATTAGTCATATGCTCAATCTTACGGGAACTACTATTGTTAAAGTAAAACTCGGGCATTTTATATGAGGAATTGTATTCATTTTGAGCAGTTCGGATTTTTAATAGGTGGACTCCATTGTAGATTCTTAACACTTAATTGGTGGGAAAGTTTGACCCACATGAGCAATCGAGTGTTTGACCCTAAAGTCACAAGAATCAAGCATTGGTCATATTATCAATCACATGCTCAACCTTATGGTGGGACCAATTCTATTCAAGTGAAATTTGGGGACATCCAATATAAAGGGGAGGGCATGCATTTTGAGCCATTTCAATTTTTAATGGATGGACCAGTATGGAGTTTAGCACTTAGCTCCTCCACTCATCACAAAAAGCATGAGTCAAAAATGCACTAAGGAATGAATGAGGGTAAAAGTAATATTTACATGTTTTTCTTTTGTCCTTTCTCTTTCCTAATAACACAACTCATCCTAAGCAATTAATACATGGAAAGAAGTGTAATGCTCTATTTGTTTTGTTTCTTCACTTCAGGAAAGCCTTCATTGCACTAGCATTTCTCTAAAACTACATACGCAGTTTCCTTTTGTAAGATGCAACTCCCATCGCTTGCATGAGAGATCCATCATTCAACTCAAAACCGTACAGACTAAACCCCCATTAGTTTGCACTTACCCTATTTTGACACTAATCTGAATTACACTCGTTGTTGCTTGAGTTTCATAAAAAAAGGTGTGTGTGTTGTAATAACATGAACATATCTAATCCCATCATCAATTCTATTACCACTCCAACCTTCCTTCGGAATTAAAAGACCATGAAATTCACTGCCAATCACTGAAGGCAAGCACTATACAACAATCAAGTCCCATAGGCAAATGACTCACAGCAAAATAGCCCATAATTAACCCAAAAGGCTCCTACTCTTCAATTCTCCAAACAGTTTGCAGCACAATGCAAGCAGAATATACTGAATGAAACCAGAAGTTCAAAGATCCAAACATCCATCCATCCAAAAACAACAAACAAAACCCATCAATCTCTTACAGAAAGAATCAAGAAAACCCCCCCAAACGAGAGAGGATTTTCCACAAACAGGTAGCATGCATCACAACAGTAAACAAGCCAAACAAACAAAACCCAGAAATCCAATCATCTAAACATCCAAAAAACAAACAAACTCAACCAAAAAAACACATAAAACCCATCAAAACAGGGGGAAAGGGGAGACTGGTACCGAAATTACGCCCCACAATGCAATGCCAGGTTGACCCATGTTTCTTGTCAAACTCCTTCTTGATACACTCTGCTATCTCCTTCTCCACTCCGTGCTTCTCAAATGCCTAAACAATTCATTCATTCATTCATTCGGTAAAGTAAAGGGTAAAAATCTGGGGTTGAACAGAAAAAAAAAAACCCAAAGCTCAATAAAAAGAAAGAGAAATGAGAATAAAAGAGAAGGGGCGAGATTTGGGACCGCGATAGCACAGGAAATGGCCTCTTTCTGCAGGTCCTCATTCATATCGGCGCTCTTGATGACCACCTTTCTCTCCTGAGATGCAGCTGAAGAAGAGGGCTTGCTTTTCCTCATTTCATCACCCATCTCTCTCTCTCTCTCTCCCTGATAGCTGAAGCCTCCGTGCAGCAGCTCTCTGGAGCTCTATATATACGGAGTAGAAAACGACCGATCCGTCGCGGTCTGTAACGGTGACGACATCTCTCCGTTACGTTATGACGATGTCGGGTCGCACTTTGATTGGGTGGGCCACAACGTTCGGAGTCGGAGATGGCCAGCGCGGTTCATGACCATCTATCTATAAGATTTCGGTGCTCCCACGGACTAGGATACTTCTATCTTATTATTAAGAGAGTTTAGGTTTCCTTTTTTTTTTTTTACAGATTCCAATTTCTGACTTTCTTTCTGACCCAGCACATGGGTTGTATGATTATAGGACCATCTAAGCAGTGGGTCCCACTTTTTACCTATAATGCCAATGAGAAATTTGGTTTAACTTTCACTTGAAACCATTGAAGATTTTGACTTGTTGGATTGAATGGTTGGGATGTCTTGACATTTGTGACATTTGGGATGTCCTAACTTTCATGGTTGGACAAATGGGTCCGTCCAGATCTTATTATTATTCCTACCCTTTTAATGGTTGTTTGGATGAAGAGAATGGTAGATGGGAGGGATGGAAAGGGGAAAAAACAAAATGGAAAAGGCCAGCTGCTGTATATGCCATCTTTCTTTTTGTTTTCATATCTAACTTGACTTAATTGAAAGTTAGTCAAAGGCTGAACCATTGAAGGTTGAACTGATGTAACAAAGTCTAAAGATGAAATTTAAATAGCAAAAGGGAAGATTTAAAATTCAAGCTACCCAATTTGCTCAATCCTTCTTTATATTGATGTGTAATTCACAACTAAAATAAGGTAAGGATGTGATGATTCAATGTTTTAAATAACCAAGTCTACTACCGTCAGTAAGAGTTTGATTTTGATACCATTCTTTTGCTGCTCACAGTAGCTGTGTCAAGGGCAGGTTCCAAAAAATGTCCCAAAGACAACAAATAGGGAAAATATATGTGTAAAGGGTCCGCACAGGCCTCATATTTCAAATTGCTGGCATCATTTTCAAACGTTTTTAGGCTTGATGTATGTCTTAGGTCACATTGTAATCTCCTCAGCATGTCAAAAAAGAGAGAAAAAGAAGGTTACTTTTAAATGATCAACACAGCTGTTATAACAGCTAATAGCAGTATGTGATCATTACTTGAATGCCGACAATAAAATGAAATGAACTTGTCTTATTCTGTAAGCATAATCTTTATGAAGCATCGTAAAGGAGCCAAAGTAGTGACTTTAAAATTAAAAGAACAGTAGTTGGATTCATTCTCTTTTTTTCTTCTTTTAAAAGATGTTGATACAAAAGAAGTCTGTATCCTGACATTACAACTCCAGGAACCCTTCCCGTTCATCATGGAATAACACAAAAAAAAAAAAAAAAAGTGCCTTGGATGATCATCATCCATGGAGAACCAACAGCATCTCTATGGCCACCATGACCAAGTTAACCTGGTGAAGTTGCCAAAACAGGGGACTTCAGACTTCAGATCATGAAATGATACGTCTGGTACATGGAAGATTAACTTAGGTTTTCTACTTTTATCCTGCTATTATTTTTTTGAGGATTTTACTGAAAAAATTCTAAAATTTGGACATTCCTCCAAAAGGATCCCCAAATATTGTGTACTACTAACATGGTCCGTCAGGCCTTTTTTTTTTAACTTTGATAGAAGCGACGCTAGCGTCGCTCGTGCCTGACGAGGGCGACGCTAGCGTCCCTCGTCAGAGCATCTCTTAATGTCTAGCGTCGCTCGTATCTAACGAGGGAGACACTAGCGTCGCTCGTCAGAGCATCTCCAAATGTCTTTTCTTCTATCTCCTCCTATTTCTCATCTCCCTCACTGGGATGATTTTAGATATGAAAATATACTAGAAGCGCAGACCATCTTGGGGCCAATTGAAGAGACGAAAACCGGTTACAGAGATGAATCTAAGGAAGAGTCTTATGATGTGATAAATGGATTTAGTCCAAGAATTATCCAATGAGAATGCAGATGCCTTCACATTGCCAAACCCATTGAGAGATGGAGCCTCTCCCGAGGAGCCGTTTTTGTGGAAGGTGCACAAAGTCCGGATCTCTTATGGAGAGGTTGAAATACAAGACAGCATATCCTTGAACAACATATCTTTTAGGAATTTTTGGTTAAAAATAGTGTGCAAAGGTTCCAATTAAATTAAGAGTCCCAAAATTTAATTATTTGGTGGCTTTGATATTTATTCTGCATTAAGAATTGGACGAGCAGGATACCTATAAATAATGATCTAATATTTAGCTAATAGACATGTGCTTTATCTCTTGTACAATATTTGCGACAGAGAAATAAGGGCGGGAGAAACATTATTGTAAATTGTCTTGGTTTTCATTATATGTTGGTTTGTAAATCATTCATTTGCTGACTTGAGTGATTACCGCTTGATTTATTGTACATTCCATAGAATATGATATTCTAAGCATTTGATCGTCTTAAGCTTTAGAGGCACAATTTTTATACAAACCAAAGGCCACGCTAAGCCCTATCCATCAGTCACTGCTCAACACAATTTACAGCATTCTACCAATGAAAACTCAGAATATCCTAACCTTGAATCACACCAAAACGTATACAAATGCACTTAAGAGAAAGGATAGACTCAACATAATAGTTGTACTACTGACCAAAAATAATCACCATACCTCTCCCCTGAGATCCATTGGCACTCTTCCACGAACAAGACACTCAACTCTTCTTTCCACAAAAATGGCTGCCTCGGGAGAGGCTCCATCTCTCATGGGTTTTGGC